>JAJPUD010022839.1:0-20800 GCA_023553655.1 Myrmecobius fasciatus | reverse complement strand
GGAACGTAATATAGTTTATCTCTCAGACCTGTGGAGATCGAATAAATTTGTGTCCAAAGAAGACCTTGAACTTCTAATTGAACACCAGATGGATAATTTTGATTATCTTAAGTTAAAAAGTTTCTGTACAAACAAAACAAATGCAGACAAGATTAGTAGGGAAGCATCAAATTGGGAAATCATCTTTACATTTAATGGTTCTGATAAAGGCCTCATTTCTAAAATATATAGAGAATTGTCTCATATATATATAAGAATTCAAGCCACTCTTCAATAGATAAGTGGTCAAGGGATATGAACAGACAATTTTCAGAGGATGAAATTAAAACCATCTCTAGTCATATGAAAAGTTGCTCCAAATCACTATGGATCAGAGAAATGCAAATTAAGACAACTCTGAGATACCACTACACACCTGTCAGATTGGCTAAAATGACAGGAAAAGATAATGATGAATGTTGGAGGGGATGTGGGAAAACTGGGACACTGATACATTGTTGGTGGAACTGTGAATGGATCCAACCATTCTGGAGAGCAATTTGGAACTATGCCCAAAAAGTTGTCAAACTGTGCATACACTTTGACCCAGCAGTGTTTCTACTGGGCCTATATCCCAAAGAGATCTTAGAGGAGGGAAAGGGCCCCACATGTGCAAGAATATTTGTGGCGGCCCTTTTTGTGGTGGCTATAAACTGGAAACTGAAGGGATGCCCATCAATTGGACAGTGGCTGAATAAATTATGGTATATGAATGTTATGGAATATTATTGCTCTGTAAGAAACGACCAGCAGGATGATTTCAGAGAGACCTGGAGTGACTTGCATGAACTGATGCTGAGTGAAATGAGCAGAACCAGGAGATCATCATACACAGCAAGAACAGTATTACATGATGATCAATTCTGATGGACATGGCTCTCTGCAAAAAAGAATTGTCTCAAACCAGTTCCAATTGTTCACTGAAGAAAACCATATACACCCAGAGAGAGGGAAATGAAATATGGACCACAACATAACATTTTCATGATCTCTATTGACATTTGTTTGCATTGTGTTGCCTTTCTCTGATTCTTTTTTTTTCTTGTAGATAGGATTTTTCTTGCATAACTTCTCAAGCATTTCAACATTATTAGCATGTAGTGGACTTCCTGCCATCTAGGGGAGGGGAGGGGACTGGGGGTAAAATTTGTAATGGAAAGCTTTGTAAAGATCAATGTTGGGGAACTACCCATACATATGTTATACAAATTAAAAGGTTTAATAAAAAAAAGATTTTTGAGTTCTAAATTCTCTCCTTATCCCCACCCACAATTAAGAAGCCACATGTGAAGTTATGCAAAACATTTCCATAAAAGTCAAGTTTTGAAAGAAAACAGACCTCCCACCATAATGAAAATAAAAACCCTCAAGAAAAATTAAGTTAAAAATAAAGGAGTGATACAACAATAAAGAATGCTTTGCTCTGTATTCAGACTCAATTAGTTCCTTCTTTGGGTATAGATAGGATTTTTCATCATAAGTCCTTCAGAATAATTGTAGATGATTTTACTACTGAGAATAACAAAGTCATCCAAGAGTACTGCTATTACTTGGTATAAAGTATATTTTACTTTGTCCATGGAGGAGTTTCTATGCTTTTTTTTCTGAGAGCATCCTGCTTATTATTTTCCAGAGAAAATAATATTCCATCAGAAAAAAAAAACTTGCCCTTAATTTTTTCTTACACTTACTATTGCTAATAAGTTGCATTTATTCACTTTCTCCTTCCATCCTGTTCCTCCTCAGAAGTGTTTTGCTATTGATCACTCCCTCTCCTAATATGCCCTCTCTTTCATAAGCCTCCCCACTTTCCATATCCCATTCCCTTCCTATTTTTCTGCAGTGTAAGATGGATTTCTGTACCTCTATTGGGTATGAATATAATTTTCAATTTGAGCCAGTTCTGATGACAATAAGGTTTACTAGCTCATCCTGTCTTCCCCCTTTTTCCCTCCACTGTGAAACCTTTTTCTTACCTCTTTTTAATGGCAAAAGGTTTGTACTATTCTACTTTTCCTTTTTTCCCTTTCTCCCAATAAATTTCTCTCACCTCTTAATTTCACTAAAAATATTATTGTTTAATATTCAGCTCACGCCTGTGCCCTCAGTCTATATATACTCCTTCTAACGGCTATAATAATGAAAGCATTGTAATGAATTACAAATATCATCCTCCCATGTAGGAATGTAAACAGATAAACTTTATTAAGTCCCTTATGATGTCACTTTTATGATTGCTTCCTTATTATTCTCCAGAGTCCTGTATTGGAAAATCAAATTTTCCATTCAGCTCTGGTCTTTTCATCATGACTGTTTGAAAATCTTCTGTTTCATTGAATGACCACCTTTTCCTGTGAAGGATTATACTCAGTTTTACTGGGTAGATGATTCTTGGTTGGAATCCTAGTTCCTTTGTTCTCCAGAATATCATATTCTGATCCCTCTGGTCAGTTTTATTTTATTTTATTTATTATATAAGCTGCTAAATCTTTTGTTATCCTTATTGTGACTATACTAGGCAACAGAGTTGTCAAACATCATCTAGGCCTGCATCCAGTGCTAACATTGAGATACCCTGTAATATCTTTCTTCTTTTTTTATTTTTTATCTTCTTTCCCTCCATTTTTGGTGAAGCAATTAGGGTTAATTGACTTCCCTGGGATCACACAGCTAGTAAGTGATGAGTAAGGCCAGAATTGAACTCACATCCTTCAGTCCTTGTGTTCTATCCACTGTGCCACCTAGCTCACTTAAAATGTCTTTCTGACAAGATGCCAGGCTCTCTGGGCTGAAAGCTTCCATGGCTGCTCCTCCTTCAATCTTAGCACCTAGAGCACTGGCATTTCACAGTGTGTGATTTTAGCTAAACCTATGTCATAAATCTCTCTTCCTGACCTCCTATGTTGTTTTAGGCTGGAAAATGTTTTCATTATGACCGTTGTTACTTTTGTCATTCCAAAATTCAATTTGAAAACTTAAAGTTGATTGGAGGGGAAGGTTGGGAAAGTTCAGCTTTCTTTACTTTTCCATATCTATTCTACACACTTACCTTCTTGTAGCCACTATCCTCTACATAAAATTAGGGTGCTAAAATAAATGACTTCTACTGTCCAATCCACCTCTAGATTTATGACTCAATAGCTCTTTGGTTGTAAGATGTGTCTTACTGAAGCATATTTAGCATTTTCATTTGATAATTTCTTTCATAATGTCTCACATAGTTATCTGAACTTACTGGCTCTGGAAAATTTAATTTATTGATTAATTATGTCATGAGTTTGTCTACTTTTCTTTCTTTTTCTGTATCTTTTGGTCTCCTAATTATTCTAATGTTTGTATGCATCTCTTTATTTTCCAAATCTGTTGTTATGTTTTTCATATTCACTAGCTGCTCATTTTGTTCTTTTAGAACTTGTTTATTTTTCAAATCTACTTTTATTATTCCTTCTTCTTTGTTGAACTTCATTTATTGTTATTTGCATCTTCCATTGGTATTTTTAGTCCATGGATATAATTTTGTAATTTACCTTATTGTTCCTTCTCTTCTGTTATTTTAAACTGAAACAATACCCCTTTTACTACCTTCAACATATCTATTATTCTATTTAATTTATTTTATGACACACTTCTTTAATTATATCTGTTATAGGCAGTCTTGGCTCGTGTGCCTCTTTTTTTTGATTTAACATTTTGTTTTGGAAACAAATGAGATAATTGTAAATCATTTAACTGTTTTTTTTAAGTTTAATCATAGACTTGAGAAAATATTCAAGAAGGATATAGCATTTGGTACAAGCAGAGGTAGTCTCCCTTCTATATTTAAATGAATGTGATCACTAAGGGAGATTTGAGATGACTATAATAGAATTGATAAACGTTATAGAGATTACCTAAAAAATTTGATCTTGGATCAACCATAATTCTCACCTATTTTTAGACCAGAAGTCTCCAGATGTTTTTTTTTTTTTTGGTATACAGATCTATTTGTACATTTTTGAGCACCTGTCCTCAATATGTGAATATATATGTATTCATAGAAGAGATACTGTAATTAATACTGTAGTATTAATTATACTATTGTTTAAAAATATAGAAAAACCCAGAGATTATAAAAGAATGAGTTAATAAAATAACATTTTATTCTAGAGTCATTAGAGAGCCATTTAGAGTTTGCTGAGTAGTAGAAGGAAAAGGCAAGAACTATAGGAAAATTGTTTGGGCTTCTTTGTGGAAGATAGATTAAAGGAGTGGAGAGACCATAAAGGATGATCAATTAGGGAGGTAATTGTAATAGTCCAGGAGAAAGATACTTGTTAACTTCTGTCTTTTCTAAATGTGGCAAAGGAATAAATCAAATGAAAAGCTTTTTTTTTTTTAAATCAAAGGTGAGTGAAATTGAATGAGTGACCGCAGTTTTAAGTCCTGGTTTGCCTAAATGTGAGAACCTGCTTTGTATATGGAGGAGTGTATATGGAGCATTGAAGAGAGTGATATGGAGCTATTAATGGAAGGTGATTGGGAATTTGCTAAATACTTATCAGTGTTAAGTACATGACAAAGAAATGAAGATATAATGCCCTTATACTCAATTGATTATCCATATTAAGAGATTTGCTTTCATTTCTGGGTTTGCCTGTGAGGGATAGATCTAGATTATCTGAAGATGGAGAAACTAGCCCATGAGATAGATGGTAAAGATGGACTTCTAATCCAATCATCTGCCTCTGATCTTCCATTTACCAGCCCTCCAACTAATCTCCAACATTTTTTAGGAAATGAATATGAACCCTCCACTAAGTGTTGAATTTTCTCCCACCTGATCATACTTTTTGCTTCCCAGTTATTTTGAACCCTTTCTGTTCATCATCCAAACTTCATTCCCTATCCCATCATCAGTTCCTATTTTTTTTTATTCTTATCCCCCTCAACCTCTCACCCCACAGAATCAGCCAAACACAACCCAGCTCTTTCATTATTTATTATTCATTATGTAGTAAACATTTCTTCCATAGCCAAAAAATTTTCTCTCATTCTGTCTTTTGCTCTCCCATTCCTTCTATGTATTAGCCACAACCAAAACTTTGGTACTCCTTTTTTCACAGCTTCTTTGGCCACTTAATACAATACTGAATTAGGTTTTTCTTTTACCTTCATTATTCAAGAACCTATCCTCATTTTAGTTTCATGCTACTCATAAGTGCCACCCAATCAAAAACCTAGCAATTGTTCTCTACAGACTCTAGGCCATTCCTTTTCCCTTGTCTATAAGTTTAGTTTATAATGCAAAAATTTTCTCTCCTTCTCAATTCCTATTTTTATAAATAGGAAATATATCCCAAATATAAATCTGTATCTCCCTCCCTCCCCACTCTACCTCTCTCCCTTTGTCTCTGTCTCCTTTCCTCCTTCTTCTTCTTCTTTCTTCTTTCTTCTCTCTTTCTAGATAATCCTTCAAACACTCTAATTTATATGTATTAAATTATATATACTCATTATTCAACCAATTCCCTTCCCATGACTTATTCCTCTATTCCACTCCAGCTACACACAAGGATGATCATACCCTTGATCTTGCTATCACCCATATGTATATTACTTCCATATTCAAGAATTCAGAAACCTCTTTATCTGACCATATTTTACAGCTTTTCACCTTGACTTCTACCTTTTGTTACAAAATTTCAACTAGACCCTCACTGCTGCTAGTCAATCCTATTGTGTCCACCTAATCAATTCACTATCCTACTCTCCACAGTGGTTTTTCTAAACCATTTTATCTCTTATACTTCCCATCATTCCTTCTCTCCTCATTCTGCCATCTGAGAATCTTGCCTCATATTTTAAAGAAAAAAAAAGATTATTCTTCATGAGTTCTCTCTTTTCCCCTTATCATAAATTATATCATTCATGTCTTAAGTCAATATCTACCTTTACCATTTTCTCACATGATGAAGAGGCCTTATTTCTTACCAAGGTTAACTCCTCTATACGTTCGATTCAGTCTATTTATCCTCATCTTGAACATATTGCTCCTTTTCTCATCCCCATTTCATCACTTATTTTCAATCTCTGACATACTCAATTCACTTAAGCAGGTAGTTGAGGAGTCCTTGGATGATTCTTGTTTGAATAATCAGAATAAAAATATGTTTTTGAATCAGAGCAGTTTTACATGCTAAGGCAGGATAGGAATTTTCCAGTCTCAGATGAGCTCAGGTCTTTATTTCATTACTTTTTTCTATTTGTATTTGTTTGTTTCCTCTTCATTTGGTAGTAGGGAGGAACAACAAAGGGCTTGAGATGGCATTTTTAAATCTCTACAAAAATTAATTTAGACATATCCCTCTTCAATTTGTCCTATTCTGATATCTAGGATCATAGGAAGATGGAATACAAATACAAAATACCTTGAAGTCATTTGAGTACAAAACCTTCATTTTACAATTAAAAAACTGAGGCACAGACTAAATAATTTCTCTCAGGTCATAATGCAGTATATCTCTGAGACTGGATCTGAACCTGGAATTCCTGACCCTAAGTCTAGACTATTCACTATTCCATGCTGCCTGTATAAGAAGGTCAATAGTTTATTTTTATATTTTTATTTATATATCCAACTATATATTTTAGTTTTAGCAAACTGGGTTTTGACATATATATATATATATACTTGGTAATTTGGATCGTTTCATTGTTTCACTGTGTGGCTGGCTGCCCAACTGGAATGAAACTAACAAATGCCGTATCTCTCAAGAATCTGCCAGTTTAACTAAGTAGTGTTAAGTTTTCATTCCTTTAATAATCACATTTGTTGCCACCTTCTATATAATTTCTGGTATTTAAAGTAGTATATACTTTTAATGATGAGGATGAGGAGGATGAGGATGAGGATGAGGATGATTACTAATATTACATTTTGCTCCTCACATCAACTCTGGGATGTAGGTATTACTATTATATTCATGAGGAAATTGATGAAGTGGAGATTAAGTGACTTGCTCAGAGTCACATAGGTATTAAGGGGTAATGGAGAATTAGAATTCAAGAAGTCTTCTTGACTTCATACACAGCATTCTATCCAGCATCATAACTAGCTAACTTCTAACCATGTCTATGTTATTATGTAATCACTGAATTGTTTTGTGAAGTGTGTGATGACTGTTGGTGGAATGCTTTCTAGCACTGCTACCATGTATTAGCTTTCAAATTCTGTAGTCAATTATTACTATGTCTCATAATAATATTATTATTAAAATTACACAGCTTGTGGTTAATGAACTACTCATATTCAGCCATTGAGAAGGGATCAGAACAGAGGATTTTTCTGTATTCAGAGCTATAGTAAGAAATCAAGGCAATATTTATGCATCTTGATACAGAATAAATAAAATAAGCTTAATTCCATTTTCCTCTCCCCCAAATTTGAAGCAACTAATACAAATTGAATCTCAATATGTACATTACATGCTGAGAGTATTGCAAAGGAATATAACACATTATTGCTTTAGAGATAGAAGAGACCTTATGTGGTCATTGAATCTAACCCGGCATTTTTGCAAATGAGGTAACCAAATGCCAGAGAAATGCAATATCTTGGCCAAGGTCACATAGAAAGGTGGCAACACAGAGTATATGTTCTGAAAGATCTTAGAATCTAAGTGGGAAGATAAATTAAAAGAAAGAGAATTTTTAAGTACTTAATATGCCAAGCTCTCCTAAGGATACAGGCAAGTGTATTTGGGAAGCTATCTCTCACTGATTTTTCAGAGCCAATTGTTACATTTTAATGGTGAGAAGTTACACCTTGAAATTGACAAGACTACAAATTAACATGATTATTTTTTTATTATCTAGGATATGAAAGCGAGGGATAAAATCTGAAAATGCAGATTAAACTTAAGTAATTGTGTGTTGTATGTACATTTTTAACAAGCTAGTTAAAAATATTTGTCTACCACTATGTACTACCAACAAATAAAGCAATACCTACTTTCAATGAGATTACACTCAAATGAGAGATAAAAACATCCAACAAAATTCAGCGTAAATACAATAGCATTAATGTATGCAAAATATTTAAATGCAAGATAATGAGAAAGAGATGGAAAGAGAGAGACACAGAGAGACAGAGACAGAGAGATGGAGACAGGGAAGAAGGGAGAAAGGGATGGAGGAAGGAAGAGAGGGAAAGAAAGAGGGAGAAAAAGAGGGAGAGGGAGAAGGAGAGAGAGAGATTGTTTTGGCAGATAAGAGGATCAAGAAAAACATTTTTATATAGTCCTGTTTGAGCCTCATCTCCAAGGCTGTACTGGGAAGATATTAATTCAGTGAGACCAAACAAACAGCAAAGTAGTGCAATAGACCAGTTATAACAAGATGATGCAATGAATCAACAGACCTTTCCCTTACTTTTTCAGCTACTGACCTCATCTTGTACTTTACTGAGAAATTATGTATTGCACCAGAAATTCCTTATTCTTTCCTACTTTGTATCTCAAAACCTCTTGACAATATTTCATATTTTCTCCTGCTTTGTCCCAGTGTATGATGAAGAGATGGCCCTTCCCCTTCCTAAGGCCAGAATCTTTCCCTGTACCCATAAACTCATCTCTACTACAATTTCCCCCTCTCTGATCTTTAAGTTCTACCTAGTTAACTAGTTCCTTCTCTGCTGCCTATAAACATACTAATGCCATACCAAAAAATAGACACACACACACCACAATTAATGCTATGATAGCATGAGAAATTATAGCATCATTTCCCTCAAGTTATAATCATATATCTCTTTTTCCTTTTGTATAGAAACTCTTTTTTTTTTTCCTGAGGCATTTGGGGATTAGTAACTTGCTCAGGTACAAACAGCTAGGAAGTGTTAAGTGTCTGAATCCATATTTGAACTCAGGTCCTCCTGACTTCAGGGCTAGTGTTCTATCCACTGTGCCACCTAGCTGCCCTTTGTATACAAACTCGTAAGAGAAAAATTATCTAAACTTATTGCCTCTATTTCCTTTCTGCTCATTTCATATTCTCTATAATCTAAAATTATTCCCTCAAGAGTTATCAGAAACCTCCTAATTAATAAATTAAATGGCCTTTTTTTTCAACCTTCTTCCTTCTTGACTGATCTGTTTGATTTGACACTATTAACTACTATATTCTCATACTCTCTCTTCCTTGGGTTTTATGAGATTTGCCTTACTCAATTTTCCTCTTATCTGTTTGATCTCTTTTCTTGAATTGTAATCCAGATATACCCATAATTGGATATTTCTTGAAAACTAATATCCTGGGTTTTCTTCTTTTATTTCTTTCTACTTTCTCTTTTTCTGAATTCACTAGCCCCTTGTTCAATTATTGCATCTATGCAAATGACTAATAGATTTATAGAGCCATCCCTTGTATTTGTCCTCAGTTTTAGTCTACATTCTAATGATTTCATTTCAAAGTGAATATTATAAACATATCAAACACAAAATGTCTAAAACAGAACTAATTTTCTTTCCTTGACTTTTCACCCTAATTCCAAACTTTCTTTTTACTTTTGAGAGCACTGCCATTTTCCCCAAAACCATGATTTGCAACCTTATTGTAATTCACTCCTAACTGTCCTTCATCCTATCTTTATAGTCACTTGGCAAGTTTGTTGATTTCCTTACAACATCTCACATTCATTCTCCTCTCTATTCACATGGCCATCACCCTAGTTCAAATTTTCTTTAATTTTCATCTGGTGATTTAAGACAATTCCAATGGTCTTGTGATGAAGAGCCATCTGCAACCAGAGAAATGACTGTGGGAACTGAGTGTGGATCAAAACATAGTATTCTCAACTTTTTTTATTGTTTGCTTGCATTTTGTTTTCTTTCTCTTTTTTTTCCTTTTTGATCTGATTTTTCTTGTGCACCATGATAATTGTGGAAAAAAAGTATAGAAGAATTGCACATATTTAACATATTGGATTACTTATCATCTAGGGGACAGGATGGAGAAAAAGAAGGAAATAATATTCGGAACACAAAGCATTGAAAAGGTGAATGATGAAAATTATCTGTGCATGTGTTTTGAAAGTAATCAGTTTCTATCCAAAAATTAAAATAAAATAAAATAATTTTCACCTGCACTAGTGCAAAAGTCTACTAAAAGAGAGTTTGGGTTCCTTACCTTATTTTGCTTCTCACTATTAAATTTTCCACATAATATTTTGTATGATTTTTTTTCTGTATAATTCTAAATATGCTACATTCTTAGTAATTATAGTAGCTCATTTTTGCGACTATGGTTGAATGTAAACTTTTCTGTTTGGCATTAAAGATTTTGGATTACTTTCCAATAAAACCCAATACAGTCATACAGTTTCTGACCCAACTTGTTCTGACCCAGCTAGTCTTTATCACATTGTATTCACCAAAATTTAAAAGAAATAGATTCCTCTCAGACTCAAAGGTATATACACAATTTGGAAAGATTAAAAGTAGAGTAAAGTAGTTTCTCATATTTTTGTTGGCATAAACAACCCATGGAGCTATATCAATTACACCAATGGGAGACAGACTCAAAATGTCAAAGATGAAATCAGTGACAGTGATGAGAAGGGAGAAGGACAGATATTGAAAAAGAGAACAGAGGGAGAATGACAGAAGGCAAGTGAGAAATTCGCACAAAGAAGAATGAAGACCCGTAATACTTCGTTCTTTTGTCTCTATAAATATGTCCAAAAATCATTTAAAATACATTTAAAAATGCATGTAAAAAGCAGGATATGAATACCACCATAGAAATCTCATTTGGGATTGGAAAGCACTCTTTGAAACCATCATTTAATATTAACTCTAGCAATCACAGAACCCATATTCCTAGAATCTAATTTCATTGAATTTCAATGTCTTTTCATGGTGTAGCTATGCTTTCAATGCTAATCTCACAGTGGTAAATACTTTTCATCTGAACTCAATTCACCAAGACTTTATTAAACTATTTATTACATACTCAATACCAGGTTCTGTTTCCTTGGGATGGATGATTATAAAATAGTGTGGAGCATGGGACAAGAAACAAATATACTGGGGCAGCTAGATGGTGCAGTGGGTAGAGCACCAGCCCTAAAGACAGGAAGACCTGAGTTCAAATATGGATTCAGACACTTAACACTTCCTAGCTGTGTGTACCTGGGCAAGTCACTTAACTCCAATTGCCTCAGGGGAAAAAAAGAAAGAAACAAGTCTACCATTGTATAAAGTGTGAATACCAAGAATTTAACTCCTACATTTATTTTGATGTTGCTTATTAGGAATTTCTCTACAGTCAATAAATCACAAGTATTAATCAACTGTCTCCAATGTGTTGTGCCTAACTTGAAGCTTTAGTAAGCGTCTACTAAAGTAAAGGTCTTCCCTTATTAATCCTACAGAAATACATGACTACATTTATTAGTTATCTAATAAATAGTTTAAAACTACCTAGCACACAAATTTGCTATATATCAAATGGTTGATGAATTGAATTGTGGGGATATTAAGTAACTATGTGCCATAGTGTATGGTTAAGAATAATATAAGAAATTAATGTTATAGGATGTCATGGAAGATCGATATGAGTTGGAATAGAGGAAAAATCTTGTGGCAAGATGGGCATTTGATAGACATTTAATAATAAATAGACTTTGAGATAGATGGAGAAAGAACATATGATATTCAAGAACTCAGTAACATGTGAGAAAAAAAGATTGTAATTGGACAGAAACATATATTCCAAGGACAGGGAGTAGATCAATCTGAATAAAGCAAAAGTCTTAAAGCAAATATGACTAAAGCAAAGGAAACAGCAAGAAATAATACTAGAAAAATACATGGAAATAGATTATGGAGAACAGAATATGAAACTGTGGAGTTTTTACATACTCAGTACTAGGTTCTGTTTCCTTGGGAGGGATGACTACAAAATAGTGTGGAGCACAGGACAAGAAACAAATATATTGGGAAGCTAGGTGGCACAGTGGGTAGAACAACAGCTCTGAAATCAGTAGGATCTGAGTTCAAATATAACCTCAGAAAATTAACACTTTCTAGCTGTGTGACTAAGCTATTTGAATATTTTGAAATAGAGCATAAATTGATGAAAAGTTATTTGGGAAAGATAATTTTGGCTTTTGAATGCAAAAGAAATAGAAGAGAGGGGTAAGGGTAGAAATAAAGAGGATTAAGGAATTTGTTGTTGTTTGATTTTTGTTTTTGTTTAATGTAATAAAGCAACTGCAGACAATGATAAGCTAAAAGCAAGGTACTAAAACTCCCTTTGCTTGAGTTCTATATATTGATAATTTTGTATAGTGAATGATGTATTTAAATATTCAAATGGAATTTGGCAGAAAATAGGTTCCCTTCCCTGGGTTAAATAATTTCTGAGGTCCTTCAGATTTCAATCAATGCTTTTCTCTGGACTAAAACCATGATTTCATTGGTATAGGGAGCTTGCAGGAAGGAAAATTTCCTCTAACGATGTATCATTTTTGTAATTTTCAGGTTTAAAGAGTTAAGCTGGGGGAAGCTAGGTGGTGCAGTGGATAGAGCACCAGCCCTGAAGTCAGGAGAACCTGAGTTCAAATCTAGACTCAGACACTTACTACTTCCTAGCTGTGTGACTTTAGGCAAGTCACTTAACCCCAATTGCCTCAGCAAAAAGAAAAAAAAAGAATTAATCTGAACTCTTAGCAGTTAAGTGATTTACTCATACCAGTATATTTCAGAGGCAAGATTAACCCCAAATCTGTGTTAGGCTAGAGCTCTGTCCACTTCTCCATGTTGCATTTGTGAATATTTAGGGGGCTGGAGAATAGAATAAAGAATGGGATAAACAATCAATTTATTATTATGTTAGAGGCACTGTGAAAAATGTTGGGGATATAAATCTAAGCAAAAAGAAAAACAATCCCTGACCTCTAGGAGTTTACATTCTAATGGGGGAAGATAACATAAAAAAGAGAAATGAAAATGATATTTGGAGGAAGTGTTCTCTCCATCTCAGATACAACAGAAGCCGTGGCTCTGCTAGAACTCTACAGTTCCCTTAAAGGATGCTATACACAGAATGTGCACTGCTGTCCAAGAAGATGGATAAATATATGCCTGCTTTGTACCTACTGTTATTTGATGCCCGCCTGACAGAGATAAGAGATGACCAAGGAACTCAACAAAAATAGGCTATACTAGTCCAATTATGGATACTAATGGACCATATAGCAGAAGACAAGGCCAAACAGAACTACCTAGCCTTTTTTTAACTGAAGAAAAGAACTTATTTTTTTAAAATTCTTCTCTACATATTTCCACAATTGTGCTGCACAAGAAAAATCAAATCAAAAATGAAAAGAAAATAAGAAAATAAAATGCAAGCAAACAACAACAAAAAGAGTGAAAATACTATGTTTTCATTTACACTCAGTCCCCACAGTCCTTTCTATGAGTACAGATGCTTCTCTTCATCATAAGACTATTGGAACTGGCCTGAATCATGTCATTGCACAAAAAAGCCAGCATTATACAATCTTGCTATTGCTGTGTACAATGATCTCTTCGTTCTACTCACTTTATTTGGCATCAGTTCATGAAGTCTCAACAGGCCTCTCTGAAATAATCCTGTTAATCATTTATTATAAAAAAATAATATTCCATAATGCTCATATACCATAGTTTATAGAAATTCATGCTTTTTTTCTGAGGCAATTGGAGCTAAGTGACTTGCTAAGGATCACAAAGCTAGGAAGTCTGATGTCAGATTTGAGCTCAAGTCCTCCTGGCTTCAGAGCTGGTACTTTATCCACTGTGCCACCTATCTTCCCCAAACTAAATAGCTTTTAAAAAATATTTTAAAGCAATTTTTATGTTCATATTAGCCAGGATGAAAAGAACATGTAGAATAAGAACACTCCCAAATCTTATAATAAAATGTGTTCTCACTTTTTATCTCAATTGTTGAATTCTGATTTGGAGTCAATGAGTCACCTTAATATATTACCATTTTACATTTCTAGAATAACTTCTGTTGAGGTGAAGTAACAGATACTGAGATACAGATCCTCCATGCCATAAACTCTAGAAGTTTATTTTCAGAAGTTTTTAAAGAACAAATAGACATGTTTTTAATAACTTTTTTTTATTTTTAAAGCTTTATATTTTCAAAATATATGCCGGATAATTTGACAACCTTGATCCTTGCATAACTTTGTGTTCTTCTCCACACCTTCTCCCCTAGATGGTAAGCAGATCAATATAATGTTAAACAAGTTAAAATATGTGTGAAATCCAATGGTATAAACATATTTATTCAATTCTCTTGCCGAACAAAAACAATCAGATAAAAAAGAAAGTAAATGAGTAAAAAAAAAAAAAAAAAAAAAACAAAATGCAAGCAAACAACAATAAAAAGGGTGAGAATGTTATGTTCTGATTTACATTCACTTCTCACACTCCCCCTTCTGGGTTTAGATGGCTTTCTTTGTCACAAGAACATTGGAACTAGCATCGATCATCTCATTGTTGGAAAGAGTCACATTTATCAGAATTGATCATTGTAAAATATTATTGTTGGCATGCAATGATTTTCTGGTTCTACTCATTTCACACAGCATCAGTTCATGCAAGTCTCTCCAGGCCTCTCTGAAATCGTCCTGCTGGTCATTTCTTATAGAACAATAATATTCCTTAACATTCATATACCATAAATTATTCAGCCATTCTCCAACTGATGGACATCCATTCAGTTTCCAGTTTCTTGCCAATATGAAAAGAGCTGCACAAACATTTTTGCACATATGGATCCCTTTCCTTCCTTTAAGATCTCTTTGGGATATAGGCCCAATAGAAACACTGCTGGGTCAAAGGATATGCACAGTTTGAAAATTTTTTGAGCGTAGTTCCAAATTGCTCTCCCGAATGGCTGGATCCATTCAAAGTTCCACCAATAATGTATTAGTGTCCCGGTTTTCCCATATCCCCATCCATCAGTTGTCATTATCATTTCCTGTCATTTTAGCCAATCTGAGAGGTATGTATTGGTATCTCAGAGTTGTCCTAATTAACATTTCTCTGATTAGTAGTGATTTAGAGCAAGTTCTCTCATATGATTAGAAATGGTTTTAATTTCTTTACCTTCAACTTGTCTGTTCATATCCTTTCACCATTTATCAATTGGAGAATGGCTTGAATTCTTACAAATTTGAGTCAATTCTCTATATATTTTAGACATGAGGCCTTTATCAGCACCCTCAAATGTAAAAATGATTTCCCAATTTATTGCTTCTCTTCTGAGCTTTTCTGTATTAGGTTTATCTGTACAAAAACTTTTAAACTTAATATAATCAAAATTATCTGGTTTTCAATAATGAGTTGCAGTTCTTTTTTGGAAAAAAAAATTCTTTATTCTCCACAGATCTGAGAGGTAAACTATCCCATGATCTTCTAATTTCCTTATAATAGCACTCCTTATATCTAAATCATGCATGCATTTAGATCTTATCTTGGTATGTGCTATTAGGTATGGGTCAAGCCCTTATTCTTCCATATAGACAGCAAAACTATTGTGGGGGACCTCAACTTTCCCTTTTAGAAACAGACAAATCTAACCACAGAATAAATAAAAAAGACACTATGGAAATAAATAGAACCTAGAAAACCTAAATATGGTAGCCCTCTGAAGAAAATTGAATACAGACAGAAAAAAAAACACATCTTTCTCTCAGCAATACATGGCACCTATTAAAAAAATCTGATCATGTATTAAAGCATACAAAACTCACAATTTAATGCAAAAAGGCAGTAATAGTAAATTCTTCCTTTTCAGTCCACAATGCAATGAAATTATATTCACCAAAGTACAAGGAAAAATAGAATAAAAACCAAATGGAAATTAATTAATCTAATATGAAGAATGAGTGGGTCAAACAACAAATCACAGAAACAATACATAATTTCATCCAAGAGAAATGAGATAACATACTAAAGCCTATGGGATGCAGCCAAAGTAGTTCTAAAGGGAAATTTTATATCTCTAAATAGCTACATAAATAAAATAGAGAAAGATGTGATCAATGATTTAGGCATGCAAATAAAAAGCCTAGATCAAGAACAAATTAAAAACCCCCAATTAAACAGCAAATTAATAATTTCAAAATTCAAAGGCGAGCTTAATAAAACAAAAACTAATAAAATTATTGAAGTAAAAACCAAAACCAAAAATTTGTTTTATGGAAAAACTAACTAAATAGCTAAATGTTTGGTTAACTATCAGGAAAAAAAATCACCAGAATCACAAATGAAAGAGATGAATTTACCACAAATGAAAAAGAAATTGAAGCAATAATTAGAAGCAGCTATTTTGCCCAACTCTATGGCAGCAAGTCTGACAATTTAACTGAAACATTTGAATATTTATAAAATTATAAAATACCTAGCTTAATATAAGAGGAAATAAAATACTTACATAGTCCCATTTTAGAAAAGAAAATATGAACTCCTTAAGCAAAAATCTCCAGGGCCAAATGAACTCACAAGTGAATTCTACCAAACATTTTAAAGACAATTAACTATGCAAACTATTTTTTTCTTTTCTTTTCTTTTTTTATTACAGCTTTTTATTTGCATAACATATATATATGGGTAGTTCCTCAACATTGACCATTACAAAGCTTTCCTTTACAAATTTTCCCCCTACTCCCCTTCCCTCCCCTAAATGGCAGGAAGTCCACTACATATTAATTATATTAAAATACTTGACAAATAGAATATATGTATACATATTTCCAAACTTATCTTGCTGTGAAAGAACAATCATATCTACATGAACAAAAAAGCTCTGAGAAAGGAAACCTAATGCAAGCAAAAATCAATAGGGAGCATGAAAATGATATGTTGTGGTCCACATTTCATATCCCTCTCTCTGGGTGTATATGGCTTTCTTCACTGAACAATTGGAACTGGTTTGAGACATTTCATTGTTTAAGAGAGCCACGTCCATCAGAATTGATCATCATATAGTATTGTTGTTGTTGCGTATAATGATCTCTTGGTTCTGCTCATTTCACTCAGGATCACTTCATGCAAGTCTCTCCAGGCCTCTTGGAAATCATCCTGCTGGTCGTTTCTCACAGAAAAATAATATTCCATAACATTCATATACCATCATTTATTCAGCCATTCTCGAATTGATGGGCATCAATTCAGTTTCCAGTTTCTAGCCACTACAAAAAGGGCTGCCACAAACATTCTTGAACATTTGGGTCCCTTTCCCTCCTCTAAGATCTCTTTGGGATATAGCCCAATAGAAACACTGCTGGATCAAAGGGTATGCACAGTTTGATAACTTTTTGAGCATAGCTCCAAATTGTTCTCCAGAATGGTTGGATCCGTTCACAGTTCCACCAACAATGTAATTAGTGTCCCTGCTTTCCCACATCCCCTCCAACATTCGTCATTATATTTTCCTGTCATTTTAGCCAATCTGACAGGTGTGTAGTGGTACCTCAGAGTTGTCTTAATTTGCATTTCTCTGATCAATAGTGATTTGGATCACCTTTTCATATGACTAGAAATTGTTTTAATTTCATCATCTGAAAATTGTCTGTTCATATCCCTTGACCATTTATCTATTGAAGAGTAGCTTAAATTCTTATTAATATGACACAATTCTCTATGTATTTTAGAAATGAGGCCTTTATCTGAACCCTTAAATGAAAAGATGATCTCCCAATTTGATGCTTCCCTCCTAATCTTATTTTAATTAGTTTTGTTTGTACAGAAACTTTTTAATGTAATATAATCAAAATTATCTATCTGGTGTTCAATTAAGAGTTCCAGATCTTCTTTGGACATAAATTTATTCCATTTCCACAGGTCTGAGAGGTAAACTATACTATGTTCCTCTAATTTGCTTACAGTATCACTCTTTCTATTTAGATCATGAACCCATTTAGATCTTATCTTGGTATGTGGTGTTAGGTGTGGATCCAGCTTTAATTTCTTCCACACTAGTTTCCAATTTTCCCAGCAGTTTTTGTCAAATAGTGAGTACTTATCTCAAAAGTTGGGGTCTTTGGGTTTATCAAACACTAAATTGCTAAAGTTATGGCCTAGTTTCTCCTGATATCCTATCCTATGCCACTGATCGACTGCTCTATTTCTCAGCCAGTACCAAATGGTTTTGATGACCGCTGCTTTATAATATAGTTTTAGATCTGGTACAGCAAGGCCACCTTCATCTGCCTTTTTTCCATTAATTCCCTTGAAATTCTTGACCTTTTCTTCTTCCAAATGATCTTTGCTACTATTTTTTCTAGATCTGTAAAATAATTTCTTGGGAGTTTGATTGGTATGGCACTAAATATGTAAATTAGTTTGGGTAATATTGTCATTTTTATTATATTTTCTTGGCTTACCCATGAGCATTTAATGTTTTTCCAATTGACTAGATGTTATTTTATTTTTGTGGCAAGTGTTTTGTAATTTAGTTTGTATAGTTTCTGACGTTTCCTTGGCAGATAGATTCCCAAATATTTTATACTATCAACCGTTATTTGGAATGGAATTTCTTTTTGTATCTCTTGCTGCTGAACTTTATTGGTAATATATAAGAATGCTGATGATTTATGTGGATTAATTTTGAATCCTGAAACTTTGCTAAAGTTGTGAATTGTTTCTAGTAATTTTTTAGTTGAGTCTATACGGTTCTCTAAGTATACCATCATGGCATCTGCAAAGAGTAATAATTTGGTTTCCTCATTACCTACTCTAATTCTTATCTCTTTTTCTTCTCTTATTGCCAAAGCTAACATATCGAACACAATATTAAATAATAATGGTGACAGTGGGCAGCCTTGTTTCACTCCTGATCTTATTGGGAATGGTTCTAGTTTGTCTCCATTACATATAATGCTTGCTGATGGTTTTAAGTAGATGCTACTAATCATTTTAAGGAAAAGCCCATTTATTCCTGTACTCTCTAGTGTTTTTAATAGGAATGGTTGTTGGATTTTATCAAATGCCTTTTCTGCATCTATTGAGATAATCATATGGTTTTTGTTATTTTGGTTATTAATATAATTAATTATGCTGATAGTTTTCCTAATATTGAACCAGCCCTGCATTCCTGGTATAAATCCTACTTGGTCATAGTGTACTATCCTGGGGATAACTTTCTGTAATCTCATTGCCAATATCTTATTTAAAATTTTTGCATCAATATTCATTGGGGAAATTGGTCTATAGTTTTCTTTTTCTGTTTTCACCCTCCCTGGTATTGCTATCAGCACCATATCGGTTTCATAGAAGGAATTTGTTAGTATACCTTCTGTCCCTATTTTCTCAAATAGTTTGTACAGTATTGGAATTAATTGTTCTTTGAGTGTTTGGTAGAATTCACATATAAACCCATCTGGCCCTGGAGATTTTTTTCTTAGGGAGTTGGTTAATAGCTTGTTCTATTTCTTTTTTCTAATATGGGGCTATTTAAATAATTTATTTCCTCTTCTGTTAACCTGCGCAATCTATATTTTTGTAGATATTCCTCCATTTCATTTAGATTATCAAATTTATCGGCATAAAGTTGGGCAAAGAAACTCCTAATTATTACTCTAATTTCCTCTTCATTGGAGGAAAGTTCTCCCTTATCATTTTTGAGACTAACAATTTGATTTTCCTCTTTCCTTTTTCTTATCGAATTAACTAAAGGCTTATCTATTTTGTTGGGTTTTTTTCACAAAATCCTGTCTTAGTTTTATTTATTAATTGACTAGTTTTCTTATTTTCAATTTTATTAAGTCCCCATTTATTTTTAGTATTTCCAATTTGGTATTTAATTGAGGGTTTTTAATTTGTTCTTTTTCTAGTTTTCTTCTAATAATAAGCCCAATTAATTGATCTTCTCTTTCTCTATTTTATGTAGGTAAGCATCTAGAGATATAAAATTTCTCCTTATAACCCCTTTGGCCATATCCCACAAATTTTGGTATGTTGTCTCATTATTGTCATTCTCCTGGATGAAATTATTGATTGTATCTATAATTTGCTCTTTCACCCATTCATTCTTCAGGATTAGCTTATTTAATTTCCAATTAACTTTTGGTCTATTTTCTCCTGGCCTTATATTGCATGTGATTTTTATCTGAAAAGCATGCATTTACTATTTCTGCCTTTCTGCATTTGATTTTGAGGTTTTTATGCCCTAATACATCGTCAATTTTTGTATAGGTTCCATGGACTGCTGAGAAAAAAGTAAACTCCCTACTGTCTCCATTCAACTTTCTCCATAGATCTATCATACCTAACTTTTCTAACAATTGGTTTATCTCCCTAGTTTCTTTCTTGTTTATTTTGTGGTTTGATTTATATAATTCTGAGAGAGCAAGGTTGAGATCCCCCACCAGTATAGTTTGGCCGTCTATTTCTTCAATAATCCTCCTCCCTTTAGAGCCCCTCCCTCCCCTTTATACCTTTCCCCTAATCCTTCTATTAGTTTATCCTTTTCCTTTTCTCCCCTCCCTCCTACCTTCCCACAAGGAGGGTCAGGCCTTTCTTTGAAGCCAAATGTGTCTGATATACTCTCTTAGAGTCCAATCTAATGAGAATAAGGTTTACACAATACTCATGGCCCTCCCTTCTTTCCCTCAATTTTATTACATCTTCTATGTCTCCTTATGAGATTTTGCCTTATTTTACCTCCTTTATTTTTACTTTATTTTGCCTCCTTTCCCCCCTCCCCCCTTTTTCTTTTC
>JAJPUD010022838.1:0-20802 GCA_023553655.1 Myrmecobius fasciatus | reverse complement strand
ATTATGATTATTATGATATAATCTGAAAAAGAAATTAGAGGTAGAAAAGGGATAACATGGGAAGAAGAAGAAAAGGAGGTAAAATAAGGGAAATTACATCACATGTAGATGCAAAGAAACCTATAATGATTGAGGGGAAAAAGGGAGGGGAATGAGAATTGTGTTAATCTTCATCTCATCAGATTTGGCTCTAAGAGAATAATAGACGTATTTGGTATCAAAAAGAAACTTGACCTACCTTATAAGGAAACAGGAGGGAAAGGGGGAAGAGAAAGGGAAAGAACAATAGAAGGGAAAACAGAAGAATTAAGGGAAAGGTGTAAAAAAGGGGGTGGGTCTCTAAAGGGGAAGGATTGTTTGAGAGAAGTGGTTATCAAAAGCAAAATACTAGGGAGGAGGGAAAGGGGATAGGAAAGAGAAAAGCATAACCTAGGGTAAATAAGATGAAAGGAAATACAGAATTAGTTATTTTAACTGTGAATGTAAATGGAATGAACTCTCCCATAAAGCGGAAGCGGACAGCAGACTGAATTAAAAGCCAGAATCCAACAATATGCTGTTAGGGCCCAGAAAAAGTTGGGGATCCTGATGAGAAGTTTGTATTGATTTGAGGATAAGAGGGTGTGGTGTGTAGTTCCCTTGAGGACATAAGACCCTGAGACTTGACGAGATTACTGATAATGGCTCAAATAAAAGAGCTATTCAAAGTGATCTACAAAACGGGTTTTCCCCAAGGTGTGCTCTATTATCAGGATGAGAGCTCCACCTTCTTTCTGACTTCCTCATCTCAATACAAAGTTAATTGCTAAAAGATATGTGGCCTAAGTGGATAAAGATTGGGACCACAGAGGTTGGGGATAGGAAAGAGGTAAGGAGGAGGGGCAAGGCAAGGAGGCAAGGCTAAGAAAAGAGGGATGAAATAGTGAGGCAAGCTGGGGAGCCTGACCCTACTCCTTGCTTCGGGCAGTGAATTCTACATGTGTTGTTTTGTTTGAAGTGATAGGGCTGAGACAAACCTTTTCTCCTTTCTCTGCACTTTCTTTGGGAGAAAAGGTTTCTAATTCATTTAAATCAGAGTATAATTGATTGTAAGAAGGTGCACTGGGCGGGGGAGGGGCCATTGTTCCTTAATCTCTTCCCCAGCTTTTTCACCAAAGTTTGCCCTATTTTCAGCTTGACTCTTGGTGGTGAAGCTACACTGGGGGCAGCTAGCCCTTTCAAAAGCAGTCCTCACCAGACTAAATACAACAAATATAACAAATAAAATAGATATAATAATAAATGCCCATAGATCCTCCAGGGGTAAAGTGACCCCTTGTTTTTTAATGGCTTCATATAACTGCCTAGCCCATATCTTATCTTCCTCTGGCTTAATTATGGCATTTCCCATCTTCTCGCCTGACAGCGTCAGCAAGGCACTCTCCTTGGCTTCCTGCATTATGTACAGGGTCCCAGTCCCTTCCTACCCTAATTTAATTTCAAGTTAAGCCTCACATTGGGTGCCACTTGCCAGGTATTATACCTGAGGGCAGCTAGATCTTACCTCTTCTTGAGCTTTGGTGCACATCCTTGACTCGACTGAGTGTTCAACCAAAGAAGAGTCACAAACCAGAGGAAGATGAAACAAAGTAGTTCTTTATTCAGCCCCTCCCTTACAGGCAACCTGCCGCGCTATTTCATCCATCTTTTCTTAGCCTTGCCTCCTTCTTTGCCCCTCCTCCTTGCCTCCACCTTCTGTGGTCCTGCCCTTTATCCACTTAGGCCACATATCTTTTAGCAATTAACTTTGTATTGAGATGAGGAAGTCAGAAAGAAGGTGGAGCTCTCATCCTGATAATAGAGCACACCTTGGGGAAAACCCGTTTTGTAGATCACTTTGAATAGCTCTTTTATTTGAGCCATTATCAGTAATCTTGTCAAGTCTCAGGGTCTCATGTCCTCAAGGGAACTACACACCACACCCTCTTATCCTCAAATCAAAACAAACTTCTCATCAGGATCCCCAACTTTTTCTGGGCCCTAACAATATTCTATTTACAAGAAACACATTTAAAACATAATAATACATACAGAGTAAAGGTAAAGGGCTGGAGCAGAATCTATTATGCTTCAGGTGAACAAAAAAAAAAAGCAAGGGTAGCAATCCTGAACTCAGATCAAGTAAAAGCAAAGATAGATCTAATTAAAAGAAACAAGGAAGTTAACTATATCTTACTAAAGGGTACCATAGACAATGAAGCAATATCAATACTAAACATATATGCACCAAATAGTATAGCATGGAAATTTCTAGAGGAAAAGTTCAGAGAGATGCAAGAAGAAATAGACAGCAAAACTATAATAGTGGGGGATCTCAACCTCCCTCTCTCAGAGCTAGATAAATCAAACCACAAAGTAAATAAGAAAGAAGTTAAGGAGGTAAACAAAATGTTAGAAAAGTTAGATATGATAGATCTTTGGAGGAAATTAAATGGAGACAGAAAGAAGTTTACTTTTTTCTCAGCAGTTCATGGAACTTATACAAAAACTGACCACGTGTTAGGACACAAAAACCTCAAAATCAAATACAGGAAGGCAAAAATAGTAAATGTATTTTTTTCCAGATCATGATGGAATAAAAATCACATGCAATATAAGGCCAGGAGAAAACAAGCCAAAAAGCAATTGGAAACTAAATAATCTCATCCTAAAGAATGAATGGGTGAAACAGCAAATTATAGACACAATTACTAATTTCATCCAACAGAATGACACTAATGAGACAACATACCAAAATTTGTGGGATACAGCCAAAGTGATAATAAGGGGAAATTTTATATCTCTAGATGCTTATTTGCATAAAATAGAGAAAGAGAAAATAAATGAATTGGGCTTGCAACTAAAAAAGCTAGAGAAAGAACAAATTAAAAATCCCTAATCAAATACCAAACTTGAAATCCTAAAAATAAAAGGAGAGATTAATAAAATTGAAAGTTAAAAAAAACTATTAAATTAATAAATAAAACTAAAAGTTGGTTTTATGAAAAAACCAACAAAATAGATAAACCTCTAGTTAATTTGATTAGAAAAAGGAAAGAGGAAAATCAAATTGTTAGTCTCAAAAATGAAAAGGGAGAACTTTCTACAAATGAAGAGGAAATTAGAGCAATAATCAGGAATTACTTTGCCCAACTTTATGCCAATAAATTTGATAACCTAAGTGAAATGGAGGAATATCTACAAAAATATAGATTGCCCAGATTAACAGAAGAGGAAATAAATTATTTAATAGTCCCATTTTAGAAAAAGAAATAGAACAAGTCATTAATAAGCTCCCTAAGAAAAAATCCCCAGGAATAGATGGATTTACATGTGAATTCTACCAAACCTTTAAAGAACAATTAAGTTCAATATTATATAAACTATTTGAAAAAATAGGGAATGAAGGACTCCTACCAAATTCCTTTTATGACACAGACATGGTACTGATACCTAAACCAGGTAAAACAAAAACAAAGAAAGAAAATTATAGACCAATCTCCCTAATGAATATTGATGAAAAAATCTTAAATAAAATATTAGTAAAGAGACTACAGAAAATCATCCCCAAAATAATACACCATGACCAAGTAGGATTTATACCAGGAATGCAGGGATGGTTCAATATTAGGAAAACTATTAGCATAATTGACTATATCAATAACCAAATTAACAAAAAAATATGATAATCTCAATAGATGCAGAAAAGGCATTTGATAAAATCCAACATCCATTCCTATTAAAAACACTAGAGAGTATAGGAATTAATGGACTTTTCCTTAAAATACTCAGTAGCATCTATTTAAAACCATCAGCTAGCATCATATGTAATGGTGATAAACTGGAACCATTCCCAATAAAATCAGGGGTGAAACAAGGTTGCCCACTATCACCATTACTATTCAATATTGTATTAGAAATGCTAACTTTGGCAATAAGACAAGAAAAAGAGATTAAAGGAATTAGAGTAGGTCATGAGGAAACCAAATTATCACTCTTTGTAGATGATATGATGGTCTACTTAGAGAACCCTAGAAAATCAACTAAAAAACTATTAGAATTAATCCACAACTTTAGCAAAGTTGCAGGATACAGAATAAATCCACATAAATCATCAGCATTTTTATACATCACCAACAAAATCCAACAGCAAGAAATACAAAGAGAAATTCCATGTAAAATAACTGTTGATAGTATAAATTATTTGGGAATATATCTGCCAATGGAAAGTCAGGATCTATATGAGCAAAACTACAAAACACTCTCCACACAAATAAAGTCAGATCTAAACAATTGGAAAAACATCAAGTGCTCTTGGATAGGTGGAGCGAATATAATAAAGATGGCAATACTACCTAAACTAATCTATTTATTTAGTACTATACCATCAAATTCCCAAGAAATTATTTAACTGACCTAGAAAAAATAACAACAAAATTCATCTGGAAAAACAAAAGGTCAAGAATTTCAAGGGAATTAATGAAAAAAAAAAGCAAATGAGGGTGGCCTAGCTGTACCAGATGTAAAACTATATTATAAAGCAGTGGTCATCAAAACCATTTGGTACTGGCTAAGAAATACAGTAGTGGATCAGTGGCATAGGATAGAATCACAGGACAAACTAGGCAATAACTATAGCAATTTAGTCTTTGATTAACCGGAAGATCCCATCTTTTGGGAGAAAAACTCATTATTTGACAAAAACTGCTGGGAAAATTGAAAACTAGTATGGCAGAAACTAGGCATTGACCCACACCTAACACCATATACCAAGATAAGGTCAAAATGAATTCATGATCTAGACATAAAGAATGATATAATAAACAAATTAGAAGAATGTAGGATGGTTTACCTATCAGACCTGTGGAGGGGGAAGGAATTTGTGACCAAAGAATAACTAGAGGTCATCATTAATCCCAAAAGAGATAAGTTTGACTATATCAAGTTAAAAAGTTTTTGTACAAACAAAACAAATGCAGACAAGATTAGAAGGGTAGCAGTAAACTGGGAAAACATTTTTACATTCAAAGATTCTGATAAAGGCCTCATTTCTAAAATATATAGAGAATTGACTCAAATATATAAGAATTCAAGCCATTCTCCAATTGATAAATGGTCAAAAGATATGAACAGACAATTTTCAGACGAAGAAATTGAAACTATTTCTAGTCACATGAGAAGGTGCTCCAAGTCACTATTGATCAGAGAAATGCAAATTAAGACAACTCTGAGATACCACTACACACCTGTCAGATTGGCTAAAATGACAGGAAAAGATAATGATGAATGTTGGAGGGGATGTGGGAAAACTGGGACACTGATACATTGTTGGTGGAACTGTGAACGGATCCAACCATTCTGGAGAGCAATTTGGAGCTATGCTCAAAAAGTTATCAAACTGTGCATACCCTTTGACCCAGCAGTGTTTCTACTGGGCCTATATCCCAAAGAGATCTTAGAGAAGAGAAAGGGACCCACATGTGCAAGAATGTTTGTGGCAGCCCTTTTTGTTAGTGGCCAGAAACTAGAAACTGAATGGATGCCCATCAATTGGAGAGTGGCTGAATAAATTATGGTATATGAATGTTATGGAATATTATTGTTCTGTAAGAAACGACCAGCAGGACGAGTTCAGAGAGGCCTGGAGAGACTTGCATGAACTGATGCTGAGTGAAATGAGCAGAACCAGGAGATCATCATGCACAGCAACAACAAGACTATACGATGATCAATTTTGACGGACATGGTTCTCTTCAACAATGATGTGATTCAAACCAGTTCCTATTGTTCAGCGATGAAGATAGTCATATACATCCAGAGAGAGGCCTGTGGGAACTGAGAGTGGACCACAACACAGCATTTTAATGCTTTCTGTGAATATTTCCATGCATTTTGTTTTCCTTCTTAGGTTGTTTTTTTTTCCTTCTCTCTTTCTAGATCTGATGTTTCTTGTGCAGTAAGAAAACTGTATAGATCTGTATACATATATTGTATTTGTCATATAATTTATCCTATTTAGCATGTATTAGATTACCTGTCATCTAGGGGTGGAGGTGGGGGGAAGGAGGGGAAAAGCTTGGAACAAAAAAAAGTTTTGCAAAGGTCAATGTAGAAAAATTATACATATTCTGTAAATAAAAAGCTTAAAAAAAAAAAAAAAGAGAACACGTCAGTAGAGAGCCTTAACTTTAAAAACCTAACAGCCTCTAAGTCTCCAATTGCTCAATTTCAATGTCAATGTCAGGACTTAGTGTTTCTTCCCCACTCCTCTCCTCCAGCAGCCACCTCCTCCTCCTTCCGCCTGGGGGCGCCGGAGGGCAGAAACTGCGAGAGGGCAAGTGGAGCTCGGGAGTTTCTGCGCAAGCGCACGCGCAGTCTCGGGAAGTCTTCCTCCAGGTCTCCAGCCGGCGGGATCTCCGAGTTCAGCTCGTTGCTGGCATGGCTGAGCTTGTGGAGCCCGGGACCGGCGGGCGGGGGCGCGCGGCCCGGAGTGGGGGCCCGGACGACGTTACGACTTCGGTGTCGCACGAGCTGCTGCGTGCTGGCTGCGCAGGCGCAGGCGGTGAGGGTTGGCGGGCCGGTGGGGGAGGGCCTGGCCCTAAGGCTTTACCGGTGAAGTAATGGACGAGCTGGGAGAGTGGGGCCTGGGCGGGCGCCTGTCTGGGAGCCCGTGGGTGAGGGGATTTGTCCACGCCCACACCGGGAACCCAGAGCCCTGCCCTCGGTTATATAGTGAATATATACGTTTGCATGTAGTAGTTCTGACATCCGTTGTTCTAAGGCCCCTCCCCTTGCGACATCCCCTGGTTTTTTTTTTTTCGTTTTTAATTTTTTTATTATAGTAAATTTATTTCTAATACGTATTGCTTTATGAATCATGTTTGGAGAGACAAATCAGAGCAAAGGGAAAAACCACGGGAGAAAATAAAATAAAAATAACGGAAAAAAGAAATGAACATAGCATGTGTTGATTTATATTCTTTCTCAGACATTTTGTGTCCAAAGTCTATTGGGATTGCTTTGGATCATCGAACTGCTGAAAAGAACCAAATCTTTTATAGTTGATCATCACCCAGTCTTGCTGTTATTGTGTACAATCTATTCCTGGTTCTGCTTGTTTCGCTCACCATTTTATGTAAATCCAGGCCTTTCTATAATCAGCTTGTTCATCATTTTTAATGGAGCAATAATATTCCATTACCTACATTTACCACAACTTGTTCAGCCATTCCCCAATTCATGGGCATCTACTCAATTTCCAGTTGTTTGTCACCACAAAAAGAACTGCTGCAAACATTTTTGCACTTGTGGGTCCTTTTCCCTCTTTTATGATTTCCTTGGGATGCAGACACTGCTGGGTCAAAAGGTATGCACAGTTTGATAGCTCTTTGGGTATAGTTCCAGATTGTTAGAATGGTTGAATCATTTCACAACTCCACCAACAATGTATCAGTGTCCCAGTTTTCTCACATCCCCTCCAACATTATATCATCTTTTTCCCGCCATATTAGCCAACCTGAGAGGTGTGAGGCGATACTCAGAGTTGTTTTAATTTGCATTTCTCTAATCAATAATGATATAGAGCATTTTTTCACATAACTATAAATGGCTTTAATTTTGTCATCTGAAAACTGTTCATATCCTTTGACCATTTATCAACTGGGAATGACTTGTATTCTTTCTTATAAATTTGATACAGTTCTTTATATATTTTAGAAATTAGATTTTTATTAGAAATACTGGGTAAAGATTTTTTTCCCCAGCCCTCTACTTCCCTTTTAATCTTGTTTCTGTTAGTTTTGTTTGTGCAAAAATTTTTAAATTAAATGTAATCAAGTTGTTCATTTTTGCCTTTCATTGTTCTCTAATTCTTTTTTGGTCAAAAATTCCTCCCTTCTCCAAAGACTTCCCTGCTCTAAGACTTCTTCCAACCCTGACATCCCCTGTTCTAAGACCCCTCCTAGTTCTGACCTCCCTCCCTTCAGATCCCTTTCAGAGGAGGCTGTATGATTTAAACACTGACTCCAAAAACAATCTGGCTTCAAGTCCTGGCTCCTCCTTAAGTTGGCAGCATGGCCTTGGGCTTGTCCTTGCCATACTCTGCTGTTCAATGTTGTCCAAGCTTCAGTCTCTTAACTTGTAGGAACCTTGATGGGGCAAGCCCTGGATTGATCTGGAAAGGGAAGGGAATGGGGGAGAGGCTGCCTAATTTGTGACGGGTCAGCACAGGGGGGAAGTCCCCCTTCCTATCCCTTCCCTCACCTTTCCAGTTGTGAACCAGAAATCTGCTGCTTTTGCAGGAATTCAGGACATGCTGCTCATTGGTTCCAAAGGCAAGAGTTCAGGCTTGAAGACTGTTCGCGTAGAAAGGAGCAGTGGTAAGTGCATTTTTCTTTGGGGTCCAATGCCATTTTTCAGCGCTCATTTCTTTATTGTTTTTTTTTTGTTTGTTTGTTTGTTTGTTTGTTTTTTTGCTGAGGCAGTTGGTGTTAAATGACTTGCCCAGGATCACACAGCTAAGAAGTGCCAGATTTAAACTCAGATCCTCCTGACCAGGGCTGGTGCTCTATCCAACTAGCTGCCCCCATTTCTTATCTTTAAATTGGGAATTTCTATATCTATAAAATAAGGAACAAACATCATCCATTGGTGTTGCAGTGGCAGAAGGGATTGGAGCAGGGTTGGGGCTCATGGTCTGGAGTCCTTGATCTTATTTTTAAAAAAATTTGGAAAACATTTCAATGTGATTGGCTTCCTTTATAATCTTACTTTATTTATGTGATGTATTTAAAACCATCATTCTGAGAAGGGATCCACAAGCTTTTCCAGGATGATTGCCAGAGGGGTCCTGCCATAATAAAGGTGAACAACTCCAAGCCAGATGATTTCTAAGGGACCTTATGGTTCTGAGCTTCACTGGGTAAAATAAAAAAAAAAAAATTTGTAAAATTTTATTTAAAAAATAAATCATGGAAGAAGCATTAGAAACAAATAGACAAGAATCCAACTGTTCTTATTGGGGAAACTGCCTGATTACTTTTCTCTCCCTCTCTCTCTTTTTTTAAATTAAAGCTTTTTATTTGCAAAACATATGTATGGGTAATTTTTCAACATTGACCCTTGAAAAGCTTTCTGTTACTAATTTTTCCCCTCTATTCCCCACCGCTCCCCTAGATGGCAGGAAGTCTACTGCATGTTAACTATGTTAAAATACTTGACAAATCAGATAATGTATATATATATTTTTACAGTTATCTTGCTGTGCAAGAAAAATTGGATCTACAAGAAAAAAAATCTGAGAAAGGAAACATAATGCAGGCAAATATCAATAGAGAGCATGAAAGTATTATGTTGTAGTCCACATTCATATCCCTCTTTCTGGGTGTATATGGCTTTCTTTACTGAACAATTGGAACTGGTTTGAAACATTTCATTGTTGAAGAGAGCCATGTGCATCAGAATTGATCATCACATAGTATTGTTGTTGCCATGAATAATAATCTCCTGGTTCTGCTCATTTCACTCAGCATCAGTTCATGTAAGTCTCTCCAGGCCTCTCTGAAATCGTCCTGCTGGTCGTCTCCTACAGAACAATAATATTCCATAATATTCATATGCCATAATTTATTCAGCCATTCTCCAATTGATGGGCATCCATTCAGTTTCCAGTTTCTAGCCACTACAAAAAGAGCTGCCACAAACACTTTTGCACATGTGGGGCCTTTTCCCTCCTCTAAGATCTCTTTGGGATATAAGCCCAATAGAAACACTGCTGGGTCAAAGGGTATGCACAGTTTGATAACTTTTTGAACATAGCTCCAAATTGCTCTCCAGAATGGTTGGATCCATTCACAGTTCCACCAACAATGTATCAGTGTCCCAGTTTTCCCACATCCCCTCCAACATTCCTCATTATCTTTTCCTGTCATCTTAACCAGTTGAACAGTAGAATTCCAATCCTACCACAGCGTAGTTTGACCAGCTATGTCCCAGTCTTTTGACACCCATTTTATTTCCACAAATTAATTTTATTTATTGCAAATTGAAAAAGCAGAACCATCAAAATGGAGTGCCTCTTTGTAATTGACCAGTCTAGAGACAAAGTAAATGAGATGGAACTCTAAGGATGACTTAAGAGTGACTGGGGAGCTCTTGGAAGACTTAATGTCTTGTAATAAATAAGATGTGAACAGATGTTAAGCAGGTTTAGTTGGTTGTATTGATGGTCAGGGTCAAATTATTAGGAAGACTTGCCATTTTTTAAAAACAGCTATGAAACCCCCAAATTAATTTTTATTGTAAATACCTCATTAGATTAGGCCATCTTTAGAAATCTTTCTCCAGGAGCTCACATTCCACTGTTTCTCTCAAAAGAAGGGAGATGGGGGGAGCTAGGTGGTGCAGTGGATAGAACACCAGCCCTGAAGTCAGGAGGTCCTGAGTTCAAATCTGGTCTCAGACACTTAACATTTCCTAGCTGTGTGACCCTGAGCAAGTCACTTAACTCCAGTTGCCTCAGGGGGAAAAAAAAAGGAAGGGAAAAGGTCTCTTGAAAAGTTGGGTTTTGAAAAGATGGGCTAGGTTGTGGACAGGATCAGGTGGGAGGGGAAAGTGGAATGATTTGGATAATGTGTTTGTAAATCATTAAAAGATGCTCAACAATTAAGCATTTTAATTTGAATTTAGGATGAGAAGTGAACTCATCCTCGAAGTTAAGGCCATCATAGCTAATTGAGCTAACCAGGCAACTTCATCAGTGATGAGTCAGTACAATAAGTGATCTCTGATGTTAGTCCCATTCCACAGCTGTTTTTGACTCCGGGTCCTATATTCTCTCTGCCTCCCTGGGATATTTCATTGTCTCTTTAGTCACCATTTTTAACATTTAGAAATATATTAGCAAAGTGCTTATTTTGGCTTGTGTTTTGGGCTTCAAAGAAGAAATTTATCCTAATTTTGACTTCAAAGCTGATTGAATAACTGATAATTGCCTCTGTTGGGTTTTAGAGAGAACTTATCCTTCTGTGACTTGTCACATTGTACATACTTTGTATGTCTTGTATTTTTAAAAATCTATGTATTTTGTTTTCATCAATAGAATATAAGTTTCTTGAAGGCAGAAAAGGGCTGTTTGATTTTGTCTTTGTATATCCAGTACTTGACTCATAGTAGATGCTTAGAATTGAAAAGAAAGTTAGATTTTCAATGATAAAATATTTTTATGAGATCTTCAAATTCTGAGAGAGACAGAAGTTAAGCTTGTGGAATTTGGTCAAATAGTGAGGTCGTAAGTCACCACTCATTTAGGATACACAGAGCCCTCATGCTGCCTTTCTTGCTTCTTCTAGTTTTGGAAAGAGTGAAGAACTTCCTACCTCACATCGAACAGGCAAACAAAAAACTGAGAGAGGAGATGGCGTTGGGGCCCCCAGGCATGTTCAATATTGAAAATGTAGATGACTCCCTGGAAAAAATTATAGAGATGGTAAGAGGACTTGGGATCCCTTGGCTTTTGTAAAGCAGAGCCACTGAGCCTCAGGACTCAAGAAGCCCCTCTCTCGTGGGAGTCCCAAGGCCTGTGGTCCGGTGTGGGTTGGGATCAATGACCCATTGGAAGCAGAGTGGCCCCGTGGACAGGGCATGGGAGACCTGGATCCACGACCCACCGTAGGGTCTGTCGACTTCTTCCTCTGCAGCTGAGGACATCACCAGAAGCTCGAGTGCATTAATGCACTTTTAGGGTCCATGCCCCTGCATTGGCCGTTTGCTTAAAGTTAGCCTCAGTTAGTAGGCCTAGAGCTAGCTTCTGAAGCAGACTTTCTGCATGATAATTTTAAAAAGCCATGCACAGTTCTCTCTAATAGTAAGCACCAAAGCACATTTACTGATTGCCCTAAAGTACGAATTCTGGAGAGGGTACATCCTTGTCAGTTGTTCCTTCTCTGAGACTGTGCTTTGTTACGGCTGTTTGTGGCTTCTACGTTTCCTCTAGGAATCAGCGTGTATGCTGTCTGCATCTTGCGTGGTGTTATCTCATGTCCACCTTGGTAATCCCTTGTGTGCTTCACTTTGAAAGGCAGGCGGCATTCTGTTGCATGGAGACGTCTTGGTTTATAAGGCTTCTCCTCAGCTTTGGGCCTTTAGATTCCTAGGTCTTTGCACTTCCACAGAGCGCTCCTACTATGAGAACGGGTCTGAAACGAGAGCCCTCAGCCCATGGGTTTTGGTTTGGTTTTGGTTTGATGGTGACACTTTGAGGGAGTCTGGGATGTCCAGGGCACGGGTTTGTGGGCCAGAAGATGAGGTCCCCTTTGAGACTGTGACAGCTGTGATCCGTTTTCTAGGACGTGGCTGTGGTGGAGGTGAGCAGCTCAGATTCTGAAGGGCTGAGTTCAGAAGAGAGTTCCGAATCTGAGGATGAAAACAGCATCACTGGAGAGGTCACTGTAGAGAATATGAAGCTTCCAAAGCCAAGAGGAAGAAAAGGCAAGATAGAAGTTTTGAACAGTTGAACCGCCAGATCTGTGAAGCCTCCCGCCTCAGGCCATGCATCCACCTGCCCATGCGCCCGCGCCATATTCAGGTGACCCAGCCCTGTCCGGCTCCAGGGCATCATTGGTGTGACTATTATCCATGCCATGGGACATCTGCGCTGCCTCTGTATATGTTGTATATAGTTCACTCGAGTTGTGTGTGAAAGCCAGTTTTTCTAGCTCTCATTCAGTGCCTGGCATAGAAATAAATGGCACTGAATAAGTGCCCTTAATATTTCTTTTTCTTTTTTTTTTTATTAAAACTTTTTATTTGCAAAACATATGTATGGGTAATTCTTCAACATTAACCCTTACAAAGTTTTCTTTTTTTTTTTAATTTTTTTTAATATATAAAGCTTTTTATTTACAAAACATATGAGTGATTTTTCTACATTGATCTTTGCAAAAACTTTTTTTTCCCAAGCTTTTCCCCTTCTTCCCCCAACCCCCACCCCTAGATGACAGGTAATCTAATACATGCTAAATAGGATAAATTATATGACAAATACAATACATGTATACATATCTATACAATTATCTTACTGCACAAGAAACATCAGATCTAGAAAGAGAAGAAGAAAAAAACAACCTAAGAAGGAAAACAAAATGCATGGAAATATTCACAGAAAGCGTTAAAATGCTGTGTTGTGGTTCACTCTCAGTTCTCACAGGCCTCTCTCTGGATGTATATGACTATCTTCATCGCAGAACAACTGGTTTGAATCACATCATTGTTGAAGAGAACCATGTCCATCAAAATTGATCATCGTATAGTCTTGTTGCTGTGTATAATGTTCTCCTGGTTCTGCTGATTTCACTCAGCATCAGTTCATGCAAGTCTCTCCAGGCCTCTCTGAAATCGTCCTGTTGGTTGTTTCTTACAGAACAATAATATTCCATAACATTCATATACCATAATTTATTCAGCCATTCTCCAATTGATGGGCATCCCTTCAGTTTCCAGTTTCTGGCCACTACAAAAAGGGCTGCCACAAACATTTTTGCACATGTGGGTCCCTTTCCCTCTTTTAAAATCTCTTTGGGATATAGGCCCAGTAGAAACACTGCTAGGTAAAAGGGCATGCACAGTTTGATAACTTTTTGAGCATAGCTCCAAATTGGTCTCCAGAATAGTTGGATCCATTCACAGTTCCACCAACAATGTATCAGTGTCCCAGTTTTCCCCCATCCCCTCCAACAGTTATCATTATCATTTCCTGTCATTTTAGCCAATCTGACAGGTGTGTAGTGGTACCTCAGAGTTGTCTTAATTTGCATTTCTCTGATCAATAGTGACTTGGAGCACCTTTTCATGTGACCGGAAATAGTTTCAATTTCTTCATCTGAAAATTGTCTGTTCATGTCTTTTGACCATTTATCCATTAGAGAATGTTCCCTTAATATTTCCATCTAAAATAGTAAATAATAATAATAGAGGAAGGAAGCTGAGAGATGATCTAGTCCAGCTCTCTTGTTTTACATCTGAGGAAAAAAAAAGGTGCAAGGGGCCATGGCAGGGATGAGTCACCATGTCCTTAACTACAAGCCTACACTCCCACTGTCCCTCAGAGCAGGCTCTTAGCTATCAAGCTCCACATTGGATTGACACTTGGGCATCCTTCAGTCACCAAATTCCATAACCTCTGAGCCATCCTCAGCTTCTCCTTCTCCCTCATATTCAGCTTTGACAAGGCTGGACAATTCTCCCTCCACAGCTTGTCTTGCATTATATCCTTCCCGTCTATTAAGACCACCACCCTAGTTCAGGCCCTCATCCCTCCCTAAACCGGTCTGTGCTCCAGCCTCCTAATTGGTTTCCCTGCTTCCAGTCATCTGTCTTTCTAAGGCACGTGTTGGATCGTGTCACTTCCCTGCTCAAGAATCATCAGTGACTCCCTAGTGCAAGGGATTGTTAACTTGCAGTCCATGAACTTGTTTTTAAAAATATTTTGCTAGCTGTAAATTAGTATAATAGGTTTCCATTGCAATCCTATGCAGTTTATGCAATTAAAAACGTTCTGAGGAGTCTGTGACATACAAAAGGTTAAGAATCCCTGGCCTGCAGGATAAAATAAAAACTCTTTAGCCTGGTGTTTCAATCTGGGTCTCACCAACCTTTCCAGACTTACTTTGGACTGTTTTTATGTACTTTGAAACTCCATCCTAACCAGACTCTGAGCTGTTCCTTGAATTTGATACTCTATGGAGTCTCCTTGCATTTATATAAGCAGCTCCCCTGATCTAGTGTACATTCCCTTTTGCTCTCTGCTGCTCAGAATGTTTGACGTCATACATTAGCTCATGGGGTCCTCTCTGGGAAGTCTTCCCTGACCCATCCCGTTAATATCCTTTTTATTTTTTATTTTTTAATTTTTATTTTCCTTTCCAATGAGATTACAGTTTATTTTGTTGTTATTATTTTTTTTTTACAAAGCTTTCTGTTACAAATTTTTCCCCCCTACTCCCTACCCCTCCCCTAGATGGCAGGATATCCACTACATGTTAATTATGTTAAAATACTTGACAAATTGAATATATGTATACAATATCCTTTTTAAAATGAGGATCTCATCACTATCAATACTAGCTCCATGATCATGGACCTCTCTTAGATTCTCATTTTCTTATTGATGTCATGAATGAAGTGGCCTTTCCAACTCTGAACCTGGAGCCCTAAGAACCCCTGGGGTCTGAGGGTACAGTACATTGGGACTTTGCTTAAACTGAGTTCCAGGGTTGTTGGAAGTAAGAAGCATTTTGTAAACATGAGCAACTTTAGCTTAAGAGCTCAATTGTTGCTGATCCTTGTGATTTGACATCAGGAAGGTCATGCTGAGACATGCAAATGAATTGGATTGAAGGGAGGGAGGGCTGGGCAAGGTCATCTTCCTCACTTTCCCCTCCAGAGCCATCTGGATCCAGTGGCAAGAAAAGGATCATTTCAACTGGAGTCCAGTAACTTTTCCCTGTCTGTCTTCTATTGCTAACTCATGTTGAGCCCCTTGCCAAAATTACCCAGTGGGTTTCTTTTTTCCTCCAGATGAAATTATTGTCCATAGATATGTTCCTGAGTCTTTACAAGGAGGGTAGGTGATCCAGTGGAATTGATCCTCAAAATCCTGGGAGGTAGATGCTACTACTGCACTTTATAGATGAAATGAGCCAGACAAAGTGACTTGAGCAAGATGATTTGAACTCAGATTGTTCCAGCTTTCAGACTAGCACTGTATCTTTTCAGAAAACTCTCCTTTATTTCTCATTGGTTTATTTCATCAAAATGCGTCTAAGAGTGAGCCATTCCCCTAGATTCTAATCCATCTATAGAATTTTGGACCAGAGATCTACTCTGGCATTGGCTTTCCCTAAATCTAAAATACAGGTCAGGAAAAATTCAATTCCTGACACTAATGGGCATAAGGGAGAAATTTGTCCCCCTAACTTCTTTCCATCTCATTTAAGATCACAGGAAGAATTGAATTATGTGCATTGAGACAGTAATATATAATTATTGTATATTATATATAATATAATTATATATTATTCCTCTCCACTTCCCCCTACCTTATCCAAAATCAAGTTATGATGAGACTATCCTAAGACAAAGGTAGCTAAGGATTCTTGATAACAGCATTATGAGGGTCTGACTCACAGGCAGACCCCATCAGCTGGCTTGGCTGATGAATCATCTCCATGTGGAGCAAGCTAAGGAGTTTGCTTTTGGGAATATTGTGATGACATGAAAGGAAGTGACTTGGAGGAACTAAGGAACATACGCAGACATTGTGTGACTGGTTCTTGTTGAGTAATCTAATGATGAAGGGGTGAGTCTCTAGTTGGTTTCAGATGCATTCAAAAAGGTTCATCAGCTTTGGCTATTTTTCCTTTGTCTCATTCACTTCTGGGAGATATGGATGACCCCTTTAATTAAGTTTTGTGTCTATTGCTCCAAAGACCACAATAGTATAGGAAAGAGGACCCAGAAATATCAAGGAAATGTGTGTTATATTGAAGTAAATTTCCCTTTGTAAAAGGTATCTGATATTAAGTGGATAAGTGATCCTCATCACTGTCCCTGACAATGGTGGGAAACACAACTGATGGGGGCTCAAGCCATTTGTCAGTAGACAAGTGATATCCGAGTCTTTTAGGGTGCCCCTCAGGAGCCCTAACTGTGAGAGTGGGCCAGAGTATACATACTGTAAAAGGAAACAGTGATGGTCTAAACAGTGCTAGAAAGTTCAGTTAATATATTCATTTCATCATTTATGGAGTATGAAGTATAAAGACCATGAAATGGTCTTAGAGAAAAAAAATAGCTTTAAGAAAGCATTAGAAAATCACTATACCAATGGAAAGTCCCCATTTGACATTTTACAGGATTCTACTGAAACTGAGATACTGTACTAGGACCTGGAGATAAAAAGGGGAAAGGACTAGGGGGAAATAGCCCTTGCCTTCAAGGATCTCACGTTCCATTGTGGGTAAAGACAGAACTGCTTTGTTGTTGACTGATTATAGATCATAGAAGGACCAAGAAGTGGCTTAGGGAAGGAGACATGGGATCATGGAGGGAGGCAAAAAAAAAAAGTGTGGGAAGTTGCAATAAGACAGAAAAGTCTGAACGAGGCTGGTGATTCTGAACCTTACCTTCCTCCTCCATCTGCTCTCAGGGCTTTGTGGACAGATTTCAAGTTGTACATGAACTTGGATAGGAAAACAGTTATGTCATGTTTGTACATGCCCAAAAATCTGAAATGGGGCATATCTGTGAGAAATGAATATTTATCTCTTCTATTTAATAACTAATTATTGTATTAAGGCTAAGGTTTTTCCTTTTCTCTATCCAGAACCAACCAGTATGGGAAATGCCTCTTAGAGATTTATCCAGACCAAGATCTAATCACTCAGTAAAAGAAATTCTAAGTATAGGATTTCCTCAGACAGGTCTGGGGAAAGGTGGATTCTTCCTATTATGATATGACAATATGAAACTTGATGTCTCTTTGACCTAGATTTCAGTGACTGAAGTCATATACCCCAAGATCTTGAATTTAAAATAGCCCACATCTGTCTTTGTGTTACCCAATCTGAGTTGATTGCCATTCTTTAGGAACACTTCCTCTTTGAAAGCATATAAACTGACCCCACTACCATTAGAGGTCTTGGGTCTAAGAGAGATCGCTGAGTGACCATGCTTTTTATTAACAACTTGCTGGCCTTATCAATACAATGATCAATTTACCCAGAAATGATGTCTTTTGAACCTTTCTAAACATCGCATCTCCAAAGTATGAAGGTAGGTAACAAACCTCAGTTGCACGAACAGTACTTGTGACTGTCACCAACAGAAACCATAAATGTTTTCATATTATATTACAGTTGTGGCAAATATCTCTATTATTTATATTCATCTCTATTTGGAAATTACTGTAGTTACTAGATCCCACCATTCTTCCTGTCTGGTTCACATTACATTACAGTTGTTGCAAATAACTCTATTATTTATACTTATCTCTACTTGGAAATTACTGTGGTTATTAGTTATTACTCTACTTGTCCATATCACCCATGGTCACAGTCTTTCTGCCAAAGAAACAGAATTGATTTTCCTTGTGATCCTATTTTATGCATGAGTCCATAGGCTACTAGACTAGCAAAGCGGGCTGTGACACAGAAAGGATTAAGAAACCCAGGATTCCTCTAAGGAGGAAAGGCAGTTGAGGGAAGGTTGGGAAGAAGCCTCCAGGAACAAGGCAGTAAGACCACCTTTCTTCTATGGATCCAGCATGATGGGGCATGTGAGGAGGTCCAGCTTCCAGGGTTAGGAAGGCAGTATATTCTAAGGGTAGCAAGATTTTTTTTTGGCCACAATTACTGTAACTTGGAACGTCATGGAACACATGCCTGCTGACTGAAGGAATAAAAATGGCTGAAGTGACAGGATGCTAACATGGAGGTTCCTGTCTGGGATGGCCAGACAGGAGGGGGAAGGCTCGGGTGGCCTGGGAAAAGAGAGTGACAGCATTTTGAGCTAAGGAGAGGGGTGCCCAAATCCTAGGCAGTTGGGAAGAAGGGTGTACTTGTGAAGTGCCATTTGGCTGTGGTTTCCTCCACCAAGGATCTTTTATGGAGGGAGATACTGGTTTGTTCTCTCTCAAACATCAGCCATAAAGGGAGTTTGAGAAGGACTTTTAGGAAAGGCCCATGATTGGCCCTCAGGAATTTGCAAGATGGCAGAAGATGATATCCAGGAAAAAATGATCCAACCTTGGAGTGCTCACCACAACAAAGATATTTTAATTTCTAGGTTTATATGATCACCATTCACATTCTTTATTACTGCTCATTAGTACCAAAGAGGTAGAAAACACTTATTTAACAACCTAGTGTGTGGATTAGATTCTACAATCTGTACATATCATACAAAAACAATATTAAGGGCACTTTGTTAATGGATGAACGGTTTTATGGTACCATAGGTTGTGAAAGAATAGGAGTAAACAAGGCTGAATTGGTTTTTAAAATTCAAAGATCTTGAAATCCCTTAAAAATGTGTTTAATGTACAATCTTGTGTAAACAAAATTGCTGTAAATAGTTGTCAAGTGTAAAAATATTTTAAAATATTCAGGCTCACACCCATGCAGATGAACAGGGCTGTCATGGTAGGAAATTTTCTTTTTTTTTTTTGTTGTGGGTTAATTATATTTGTTTCAACAGTACTCCCAGAAGTCCTGTCAAGCCCTGGGTTGAGAACACAGTGATGGAGATGTCTCTAGAGGAATTCTTTAGAGCTGGTGGTGATCTAATATTCCAGAGTGACTGCCTTTGTTTTCAGGTATTCCCGGAGAGCCTCTTCACCTAGAGAGGAGAATATCAGTAAGTGGCGAAGTATACTTAGACAAGTACTATCTCAGATAGGTATTATGTACTTCTCTATATTAGCTGAGGGTTGTGAAAACCCTGAAGCCAGACCATACTCTGTATTATTGGCTTTTTGCAACACTCCATCTATATCCCTGTAAGATTGATTGATTGAATGATTTTTTAAAACAACTCTGAGGTACTACTTCATACAAATAATCAGATTGGTTAATATTGGCAGAAAAGTAAAATAATAAATGTTGGAAGGGATGTGGAAAAATTGGGACTCCTTAGTGGGGGTGATGAGGAATTCGAAATGGGGGCCTCTAGAGAAGCTTTCATCTTCCCTCCATTCCCACAATTCCAGTCTTATTTAGTATTCTACCCTACCTAGCCAATCCTAGGTCAGGTCACTAGGAAGAGGCCTAGGATTCCTGGGTTTGGGGAGAAGGGGAGGAAAAAAAATCACAGGGAATATGGTTCAAAATCAGAAGATTCAAGTTTGTATTTTGCCTCTATTCTTTATTTTTTGTGTGACATTGGATAGGTGCCTTCCTTCTTGGGGTGTCTATTTTTCTTCATCTGTGAAATGAGGGGGTTGGACTCCCTTTAGATGCTCTGGTCTAGCTGTAAAACTAGATAGAGAGGGGACATGTAGGTAAGGGAGGGAACTTGAATATTAGATTAAAGATTTATTTTTTTAAAGATCAACTTTCTTCATTAAATACAATCAATACATATTTGATTTCATTCTCTAAATGTTTTCTACAAAGCAGAATAGGAAAAGGAGGTCGTCTTCAAGAGCTCCCCAAGATAGCTTCAAAATGAGATGCTTCTTCCTCCTCTCCCCTTCCCATCCCTAACTTCAGGCTGTTTAAAATATGGTGATACCTTTAGCAAGTTACAGTTTAGAACAAGAGTTCTTTGCCTTTTTTGGTGTTCCCTTGGGCAGTCAGTCTGCTGAAGTCTGCCTCCTTCTCAGAATCATGTTTTTAAACACATAAAATAAAGTATAAAAGATTACAAAGGAATAGAGTTATCAAAATGTATATTTAAAAAAAGTTCAAAGCCTTAAGAACAGGTCTAGGCTGTTGTCCTTAAGACTCAACAAATCCAATGAGATTAGTTTCATGGGATCATTGATTTAGAGCTGGAAGAGAGACGGTAGAAGCCATTAAATCTAATTAACCTATCGGAACTCACTGGTCCCTTTTACAGAGAAGTTAAGATACTCCTTTCTTATAATTAAGCCTGATTATAAAGGACTCAAAGAATATTAGAGGAGCAAATTTAGAGAATTTTGACTGTACTGTAGATTTCAGCAGCATCCTCAGAGGACATTTATATAGCACATTAAGATTTCCAAAGTACTTAAAAATATATATATAT
>JAJPUD010022837.1:0-20802 GCA_023553655.1 Myrmecobius fasciatus | reverse complement strand
CATTTTAATGCTTTCTGTGAATATTTCCATGCATTTTGTTTTCCTTCTTAGGTTGTTTTTTTCTTCTTCTCTTTCTAGATCTGATGTTTCTTGTGCAGTAAGATAACTGTATAGATATGTATACATGTATTGTATTTGTCATATAATTTATCCTATCTAGCATGTATTAGATTACCTGTCATCTAGGGGTGGGGGGCGGGGGGAGGGAAAGGAAAAGCTTGGGAAAAAAAGTTTTTTTGCAAAGGTCAATGTTGAAAGGCCACTCATATGTTTTGTAAATAAAAAGCTTTATAAAAAAAAAAGAAAAGAAAAAGGAAAGAAGAAAATCAAATTGTTAGCCTCAAATTGAAAAGGGAGAACGTTCTGCTTATTTCATTCAGCATCAGTTCGTGCAAGTCTCTCCAGGCCTCTCTGAAATCGTCCTGTTGGTCATTTCTTACATACCAATAATATTTCATAACATTCATATACCATAATTTATTCAGCCATTCTCCAATTGATGGAGAGTTTCCAGTTTCTAGCTACTACAAAAAGGGCTGCCACAAACATTCTAGCACATGTGGGTCCCTTTCCTTCCTTTAAGATCTCTTTGGGATATAAGCCCAATAGAAACACTGCTGGGTCAAAAGGTATGCACAGTTTGATAATTTTTTGAGCATAATTCCAAATTGCTCTCCAGAATGGTTGGATCTGTTCACAGTTCCACCAACAATGCATCAGTGTCCCAGCTTTCCCACATCCCCTCCAGCATTCATCATCTTTTCCTGTCATATTAACCAATCTGACAGGTGTGGAGGGGTATCTCAGAGTTGTCTTAATTTGCATTTCTCTGATCAATAGTGACTTGGAGCACCTTTTGTTCAATTGTATTAATTTCCCCTTTTATTTTCAGAACTTCCAATTTGGTATTTCTTAATTTATTTATTTATGTATTCATTATTTTTTAATAGTAAGCCTAATTCATCGATATTTTCTTTACTTTATGCAAGTAAGCATTTAGAGGTATAACATTGCCCCTTATAAACTGCTTTGGCTGTATCCCACAAATTTTCATATGTTGTCTCATTATTGTCATTCTCCTGGATGAATTTATCGATTGTGTCTATGATTTGCTCTTTCACCCATTCATTCTTCAGGATTAGATTATTTAATTTCCAATTAACTTTTGATGTATTTTCTCCTGGACTTATATTGCATGTGATTTTTATTGCATCATGATGTGAAAAAGATGAATTTACTATTTCTGCCTTTCTGCATTTGATTTTGAGGTTTTTATGCCCTAATACATCGTCAATTTTGGTATCTTTTTTAAAAAAATCATTTATTTATTAATACTTTTATTTGCAAAACATATGTATCAGTAATTCCTAAACATTACTCTTACAAAGCTTTCTGTTACAAATTTTTCCCTCTACTCCCCACACCTCCCCTAGAAGGCAGGATATCCACTACATGACAATTATGTTAGAATACTTAAAAAATCGAATATATGTATAGTTATTGCCACACATCATTTTTTGTGCAGGAGAAATTGTATCTACAAGAAAGAATAATCATATAAAGGAAATACAATGTAAACAAACCTCAATAGAGAACATGAAAATGTTATTTTATGGTCCACATTTCACAGCACTCTCTCTGGGTGTATATGGCTCTCTTCACCGAACAATTGGAACTGGTTTGAAGCATTTCATTGTTGAAGAGAGTCATGTCCCTTAGAACTGATCCTCATATAGTATTGTTGTTGCCACATATAATGATTTCCTGGTTCTGCTCATTTCTCTCAGCATCAGTTCATGCAAGTCTCTCCAGGTCTCTCTGAAATCGTCCTGCTGGTCGTTTCTTACAGAGCAATAATATTCCGTAATATTCATATACCATAATTTATTCAGCCACTCTCCAATTGATGGGCATCCCTTCAGTTTCCTGTTTCTAGCCACTACAAAAAGAACTGTCACAAATATTCTTGCACATGTGGGGCCCTTTCCTTCTTTTATGATTTCTTTGGGATATAAGCCAAATAGAAACACTGCTGGGTCAAAGGGTATTCATAGTTTGATAACTTTTTGAGCATAGCTCCAAATTGCTCTCCAGAATGGTTGGATCCATTCATAGCTCCACCAACAATGCATCAGTGTCCCAGTCCTCCCACATCTCCTCCAACATTCATCATTATCTTTTCCTGTCATTTTAGCCAATCTGACAGGTGTGCAGTGGTACCTCAGAGTTGTCTTAATTTGCATTTCTCTGATCAATAGTGATTTGGAGCACCTTTTCATATGATTATAAATAGTTTTAATTTCATCTCCTGAAAATTGTCTGTTCATATCCTTTGACATGGTCAATTTTTGTATAAGTTCCATGACGTGCAGAGAAAAAAGTAAACTCCCTGCTGTCTCCATTCAATTTTCTCCAAAGATCTATCATACCTAATTTTTCTAATAATTGGTTGAACTCCATAGTTTCTTGCACATTTATTTTGTGGTTTGATTTATCTAATTCTGAGAGAGCAAGGTTGAGATCCCCCATTAGTATAGTTTGGCTCTCTATTTCTTCTTGCATCTCTCTTAGTTTCTCCCCTAGGAATTTGGATGCTATACCACCTGGTGCATATATATTTAATATTGATATTGCTACAATATTTATGGTACCCTTTAATAAAATATAGTTTCCTTCCTTATCTCTTTTGATTAGATCTAACTTAGCTTTTACTTGATCTGATATCAGGATTGCTACCCCTGCTTTTTTTTGTTCACCTGAAGCATAATAGGTTCTACTGCAGCCTTTTATTTTCACCCTGTATGTGTCACTATGCTTTAGATGTGTTTCTTATAGACAACATGTTGTTGGATTCTGGTTTTTAATCCAGTCTGCTATCAGCTTCCAATTTATGGGAGAGTTCATTCCATTTACATTCCCAGTTAGAATAATTAATTCTCTATTTCCTGCCATCTTATTTACCCAAGTAATATTTTTCCTTTTCCTTTCCCCTTTCTCCCTTCCCCCTTCCTCATTTTGTTTTTGATGACCCCTCCCCAAAATAATCCTTCCCCTTTTAGAGCCCCTGCCCCCTTTTTACTTCTTTCCCCTGATTCTTCTAATTTAATTTTTTTTTGGGGGGAGTTACCAAAATGCTTTAATCATCAAGAGGTTTAAGAAATCTCTCCATTACAGTTATCCCCACCACTTATCCTCACGTGCACATTTGGGAGTTTTGGATAAAAATACAACTCTGTATCCAACTTAATGATCTTATCATGAATGCCATAGAATATAACAAATTTCCCAATGGATTGACATGGAACTGTACTAAGATGGCATATTCATCATGATTTTTATCCCAAAATATAGCATATACAAATTAACTGATATTTTTAATAAATAAATGCATGATTGTCTTTCCACACATTGTGGATATTGACGATCAAACATTTGGTTATCAGCAGGTATGCTTCTGGTAGTGTAGATATATGAGCCTACATTTAAAATACACACACACGTGCATATATTCCCCTCAATTACATGTTAAAATAGTTTTTAACATTAAAAAAATTTTGAGTTCCAAATTTTATCCTTCCTTCCTTCCCTCCTTCCTCTTTCCCTTCCCTGAGATAGTAAATCATTCGACAAAGTGTATACATGTGCAATCATGTAAACATTTCCATATTAGAATGAGATTATATATTTAAAACACCTGCTATTGGAATTTAATGGGGGGAGGTGAACAAAAATTATTTTAAATAGCAAATTAAGATGCAGGTAAAGTGAGTGATGATAACTTTAGGAAGTAACCAAGAAGCTTTGATTAGGATTCAGGAAAGAATTCAGAAGCTAACTTCCTGAAAGTTTGATAGATTCTTTTACCAGATATTCTGTATTCATCATCCTGGAATGAATTTTCCCTTTTTTTGTTAGTATCATTTAATATTTTCAAATAACCATAGTATGCAAGGTAATAAATGAATGAATCTAGTCTTTTCCCCTAATCCTTTTCCCCCAAATCTTATTAGCGCTAGCCCAGCTTTCTAAATGGCTGACATCATTTTGAATCTGACATCCAATAAACAATTCCTTGAATTTTTGACACATGTGCCATCTAGATCTTTATCCAAGTTACAGAGTCCTACAGTTAGTAAGTATCCAGGGTTGGATTTGAACTCAGATATTCCTAACTCCAGGCCTGGCTTTCTATTCACTGCATCATCTAGTTGTTGTGCCCAGAATGGAATCCAGCTAATACTTCCAACTGTAATAAATAGAAGTGATTTCTGCCAAAACTGAATTTATGGTTTTAAATCCTAATACTTCTTATTGCAACCATTTTTATCTTTTGTAATATTTATCTCTCTTCCTACCTCTTTCTTAATTTCCTCCATTCCTTTTGCCATTCTTCCATTTCCCTCCAGTTAATATATCACATTTTTACTTTCTTTCTCTAGAAATCTAAAAACATATTTCCTCAGTTCTGCATTCAGTTCATAACTTCAAAATTTATTTCAAAATAGATCCAGATGCCATAATCTGGCTCCACATCAGTTGTAGAGAAGGGAAGTCTTGAGGAAAGCCCTCATTGATTCCAGACACTCTTGGGATTTGGCTGGGGTTTCTAGCATCTATCCCAGTTACTTCCTATATGAATATTTTTGAGTATCTATCTGGAAATTACCCTGTATTAGTTTTGTATATACTTCCTTGTGTACATATGATCTCTCTCCTCTTTGGAGAAACTGTAACATCTTCAAAAGCAAACATTATTTAATTCTTGTCTTACATAGTTAGCAATTAGTAAATATTTATTGACAATAGATAGCAATCATTTGATCGATTGATGTGAACTCCTAATGGCCGGGATTATTTCTTATTCCGTCATGATCTGAAAAAAATGCATTTATTATTTCTGCCTTCCTGCATTTGATTTTGAGGTTTCTGTGTCCTAACACATGGTCAATTTTTGTATAAGTTCCATGGACTGCGGAGAAAAAAGTAAACTCCTTTCTGTCTGCTATCAGCTTCCAATTTATGGGAGAGTTCATTCCATTTACATTCCCAGTTAGAATAATTAATTCTCTATTTCCTGCCATTTTATTTACCCAAGTTATATTTTTCCTTTTCCTTTCCTCTTTCTCCTTTCCCCCTTCCTCATTTTGTTTTTGATGACCCCTCCCAAAAATCATCCTTCCCCTTTTAGAGCCCCTGCCCCCTTTTTACTTCTTTCCCCTGATTCTTCTAATTTCCTTTCTACTAGTTTATCCCTTTCTTTTCCTCCTTTCCCTCCCACTTCCCTATAAGGAAGGACAAGTTTCTCTGTGAATCCAAATGCATCTGATAAACACTTTTAGAGCCCAATCTGATGAGAGTAAGATATACACAATGCTCATATCCCTCCCTTCTTTTCCTCAATTATATTAGATTTTCTTTGCCTCTTCATGAGATTTTACCTTATTTTTTTCTCCTTTTTTTAACCTTATTTTACTACCTTTTCCCTCTTTCCCCCAGTCTGATAGTCTTTCCCCCTCTGGTTTTCTTTTTCTTATTATCAAATTATACCCCCAAACTTTGAGTATCCCCATAGTAGAAATAAAGTTCTGAGGCCTTTCCTTTTTACCTTTTTATGCTTCTCTTGAGTTCTGTGTTTGGAGGTCAAATTTTTTGTTTAGATCTGGTCTTTTCATTAGAAATAGGTGAAATTCACCTACATCATTAAATGATCATCTTCTTCCCTGGAGGATAATGCTCATTCTAGCTGGATAGGTTATTATTGGCTGTAATCCAAGTTCCTTTGCCTTTCGGGTATATCTGATTCCAGGACCTTTGATCCTTCAGTGTGGAGGCTGACAGATCCTGTGTGATTCTAATTCTAGGTCCTTGGTATTTGAATTGTTTCTTTGTAGCTGGTAGCAAAATCTTTTCCTTGGTGAGATAGTCCTGAAATTTAGCCACGATATTCCTTGGGGTTTTAATTTTGGGGTCTCTTTCAGGAGGTGAATGGTGAATTCTTTCAACGGTGATTTTGCCTTATGATTCTACAACCTCAGGGCCGTTTTCTTTCGGGATTTACTGGAAGATAGTGTTTAGATTCTTTTTTTTCATCATGGCTTTCAGGAAGTACAAAATTCCTTAGATTGTCTCTCCTGGATTTATTTTCCAAGTCAGTTTTTTTTTTCCTAGGATATATTTCATATTTTCTTCTATTTTTTTTATTTTGTTGTTCTTGTTGTTTGACTGTTTCTTGAAGTCTTATTGAGTCATTCACTTGCATTCGTGCAATTCTTATTTTTAAAGTGTTGTTTTCTTCAGTTACCTTTTTTTAGCTCCTTTTGTAACTGGCCAATATGTTCATTGCATACTTTTTCCACTTCAGCAATTTTGTTTTTCAATAAATTGGTGTGTTTTTCATATCTCTTTTGCAGGGCATTATATCCTTCTTGGGGGGCATTATATCCTTCTTGCACTGATCTCAGTTTATTTTCCCATTTATCATCCAGCTCTTTTTTTGAAATTCTTTATGCAATCTTCAAGGAAGGCCTTTTGAAATGGGGACCAGGTTATATCTCCCTTGATGGCTTTTTCTGGGCTTGTTTTGTCTACAGGAACCTCAGCATCTGGGGTCTGCCTTTCTTTCTCTCTATAAAAGCTGTCTATGGTGAGAGCTCTCTTCTGCTTCTTATTCATTTTTTAGACATCGTGGGGGGGTCTGTTTAAGGTTAGAGAAGTGTAGGCTGTGGTAGTTTGCCCTGGGGCAATTCTGCTTATTAACTTCTGGTGCTGGGCTGGTCTGTCTAGAACTTGGCCCAATTAATCCTTATAAAAGGCAAATCTGCCAGAACACCTTCCCCCAATCAGGGGAGAGTGTCCTGAGTGCCTAAGATACACTCCAAATGTTTGAAGTTTGTAGTTTGTAGTTTCTGCCACACTGAGCTGAGTCCCACCCAGTTTTCTGCCCTCAGTTCCGGACTGCACTGAGCAAACTGTTTACCCAGCTGCCCGAGTGAAACAGACCTGTTATGAAGTTCTTCAGAGGTAACTGCAAGCAGTGCCCAAATATATCTGGATTCATTAACTTAAAGAGCAGTTCAGAGGTTTATTTTATTGGTGATTTGAGAAAAGGTCAGAGGAGGACATAGAGAGTCACGTTTTCATTCTGACATCTCAGCCTATGATGATATTCTTTAAAGAACCATAGAGAATCAATTAAAACCTACTAGAAACAATACAAGATACAAAATAAATCCACAGAAATCATCAGCATTTTTATATATTACCAAGAAAGTCCAACAGCAAGAGATAAAAAGAGAAATTCCATTTAAAATAAATGATGATAATATGAACTATTTGGTAATTACTTGAAGGAACTATATGAATGTCACTACAAAACACTTTCACATCAAATAAAGCCAGATCCAATCAGTTGGAGAAATATCAAGTGGTCATGGGCAGACCAGGCAAATATAATAAAAATGACAATACTACCTGAATTAATCTACTTACTTAGTGCCATATAAAATTCCCATGAAATTATTTTACAGATCTAGAAAAAAAAATCCATTTGGAATAACAAAAGATCAAGAATTTCAATGGAATTAATGAAAAATGCAATGAAGATGGCCTCTGTGTCAGAACTAAAACTATATTATAAAACAGTGGTCTTCAAAACCATTTGGTATTTTCTAAGAAACAGAGTAATTTATCAGTAGAATAGGTAAGATTCACATGACAAATTAGTCAATGACTATAATAATCTAGTTTTTGACAAACCCCAAAACCCCAGGTTTATTTGACAAAAACTACCGGGAAAATTGGAAAGCAGTATGACAGAAACTAGGCATGGACCTACACATAACATCCTATACCAAGGTAACATTGAAATGATTTCATGATTGAGACATAAAGAGTGATATTATTAACAAATTAGAATATAGTATAATTTGCATCTCAAATATTTGTGGCCAAAGAAGAATTCAAATCATTATTGAACACAAAGCAAATATTTTAATTATATTAAGTTGAAAAGTTTTGTTTTTTCTGCATAAACAAAACTAATGCAAACAAGATTAGAAGGTAAGTAATAAAATAGGAAAACATTTTTACATTCAAAGGTTCTGATAAAGGCCTTATTTCTAACACTGATAGAAAATTGACTCAAATTTATAAGAATTTAAACTATTCTCCAAATGATTAATGGTTAAAGGATATGAATAGAGAACATTCATATAAAGAAATTTAAACAATTTCTAGTCATATAAAAAACTGCTCTAAATCACTTTTGACCAGAGAAAAGCAAATTGAGACAACTGAGGTACCACTACAAATCTCTCAGATTTGTAAATCTGAGAGTAAAAGGCAATCACAAATGTTGGAGGGAATGTGGAAAAAAATGGGTTACTAACACATTTTTGGTGGAGTTATGAAATGATCCAATCATTCTGGAGAGCAATTTGCAACTATGCCCAAAGAGATAGCAAACTGTGCATACCCTTTGATCTAGCAGTGTTTCTCTTGGGCTTATATCCCAAAGAGATCTTAACGGAGGAAATGGGACCCATGTGGGCAAAAATTTTTGTGGCAGTCCTTTTTGTAATATCAAGAAACTGGAAACTGAGTAGATGCCCATTATCTGGAGAATGGCTATAAGTTACAGTATATGAATGTTATGGAGTATTATTGTTCTGTAAGAAAAGACCAGCAGAATGATTTCAGAAAGGCCTGGAGAGACTTCCATGAAGTGATGCTAAGAGAAATGAGCAGAACCAGGACATCATTGTACAGGGCAACAAGATTATATAATGATCAATTCTGATTAATGTTGCTCTTTTTAGCAATGAGATGATTGAGAGCAGTTCCAATGATATTGTGATGAAAAGAGCCATTTGCAATCAGAGAGAGGACTATGGGAACTGAGTGTGGATCACAACATAGCATTTTCACTCCTTTTGTTGTTTGCTTGCATTTTATTTTCTTTTTCATTTTTCCTTTTTGATTTTATTTTTCTTTCACAATAAAATAATTGAATAAATATGTATACATACATTGGATTTAACATATATTTACTTTGTTTAACATATATTGAATTATTTGCTATTTAGGGGAGATAATGGGGAGGAGAGGGGAAATTGGACCACAAAGTTTTGCAAAGGTTAATATTGAAAAATTATCCATGCTTTTCTTTTGAATATTAAAAAGATTTATTTTTTTAAAAAGAACAAAATGAAGAAATAGTCAATGAAATCTTAGTTATAGAACATGTACAAAGTCTCTACCTGCTACAATGCACTATGATGATAAGTAGTGAACCTGTCTTTTAGATGTCAATAATAGGAAGCCTTTTTCTATCCCCACTTTAGAAGACAGAGTATGAAATCTTTCACTTTTTCTTTTTGACTTATTGTATTATCTAAATTTTTCCCTTATTAGTAGCAAGGCACTATCTGCTGTAAACATCTAAGTAGAGGAATACATAACTCTATTTTGTGATCAGTCTCCTGATGTTGCTGGCAACTTTCTGTCTTCACTACCCATGTAGTCAATGGAACCAAATGCATGGTGCCATATTTATTATGTGTAGTCTTTCTTGACAATTGTCTATTGGATGTAGTATGCATTATTCTATGAAAGGATGAACTTTGAAAAATTGGAAGAGTTCTCAAAGTTCCAGCAAATGCTATATATAGTAAAACCTACTTCTGACATCTGCATGTCAGCAACTAAACCATGTGAAGAGTTCATTTGAAGAGCAACCTGTTTGACCCAGACAAGTGATGATTTAACACAAAAGTTGAAATATTATGTTCTGAAAATGAGAAAGCAACTTTCCCATTGACTATGCCACACACATCACTGTACTTTCATGGGAGCCACTTTAAATTTGACCCTGCTATCTCTCAAAAGTGGGTTGGCAGGACACAATATACCTTAAGTTAAGAACTTTCTTTTGTGTTTCCTTTTCTCAAAATTTCTCAGTAAATGGGAATTTATAAATTCTAATTGATATTAGTTGGCTAAGTAATGCTGAGGAAACAGAAAGTTGTAATAATTGACATGGTGGGGGGAAAGGTCATTGGGATTCTTCTAGATCCACAAAGTTGATCCTGGAATTTCAAAAGGAGATGTAGCCTTCTAGGAACTGGAGACTCAATTTCAGAATCTGGTTTAAAAAGTGAGTGTAGAATCCAAGTATTATAAACACAAGTAAGAATAATGAGATACAACATAGGAAAGAACACCAAGTCTGGAGTCACTAAGACCTGAGTTTAAATCTAGCTTTAAACACTTAAGAGCTGTGTGAGCCCTGGCCAATTCATTTAATTCTGTTGGTTTCAGTTTCTCCATTTGTAAAATGAGCTGGAACAGGAAATGATTAACTACTCCAGCGTATTTGACAAAAAAAAAAAAAAAAAACTTGAAATTGTGTTGCAAAGACTTAGATATTGACAAATGTCTGAAGAAACATACAAAAATTAAAAACACAGTTATTTAGGTTTGAGGAAAAACCTCATAAAACTTTTTCATGTATGGAATTAACTGTACACCCAATAAAATTATGTCCAAATCTGAAACTGTGTGACTCTGTGTGTTACTGGAATTAATCTACTCATTGCTTTAATATCAATATTTAAATTATGTTAAAATATTTGAACCACAAATCCCATAATAACTTACAAACATTGTTACAGATTTCTATGTTATGTCACAGGTATATAAAATGCAGTGCTTATTTTAATGAAATTAAGATGTACCCCTTGTGGAAACAGGAGGCTAATTATAGAGTAGCACATTAAAAAAGTCTATGGACCACTATTTTTTGTTTATTTTTAAAGCTTTTTTATTTCAAAATATATACATGCATAATTTTTCAATATTGATCATGCATTTCAGATTTTCTCCTCCTTCTCCCTACCCCCTTCCCTAGATGGTAAGCAAAACAATATATGTTATACATATTAAAATATGTTAAATCTAATATGTGTAAACATATTTATACAATTCTCTTGATGCACAAGAAAAATCAGATCAAAAAAGAAAGAAAATGAGTAAGAAAACAAAATGCAAGCCAACAACAACAAACCGAAATAAAATGTTAAGTTGTAATCCACATTCAGTTCCCACAATCCTCTCTCTGGGTGTAGATAACTCTCTTCATCACAAGATCATTGGAACATTGGAACTGGTATCATTCATCTCATTGTTGGAAAGAGTCATATTCATCTGAATTGATCATCTTATAATATTGATGTTGCCGTGTACAATGATCTCTTGGTTCTGCTCATTTCACTTAGCATCAGTTCATGTAAGTCTCTCCAGGCCTCTCTAAAATCATCTTCCTGATTTTTTTATAGAACAATAATATTCCATAATATTCAATTACCATAAGTTATTCAGCCATTATCTAACTGATGGGCATCCACTCAGTTTCAAGTTTCTTGCCACTAGAAAAAGGGTTGCCACAAACATTTTTGCACATGTGGGTCCCTTTCCTCCCTTTAAAATCTCTTTGGTATTTAAGCCCAGGAACAATGGGTATACACAGTTTGATTACTTTTTCAGCACAGTTCCAAATTGCTTTACAAAAAGCTGGATCTATTCACAGTTCCACAGGCAATATAGTAGTTGGACATACATTATTTAGTATATCTTGTAAAATATTTTAATATGTGGAAGTGTTGAAACATGTTAGTAAGAAACATAAGCATCACAGAGATAATTCCATAGCAGCTGGAAACTCTGTCTAATCATTTCACTTTGACCTTCATTTTTGACATTATTATTATGTTTGAAATTTTTAGTTATATCCTAAAAGGTTTTTTAATGAAACATCCACTGCATACATAGTGCTGATGTTTAAATTTGTAAGCTTGTTCATTTTTTTTGCAAACTTGATGACATCATTTGAAAAGGAGGAAAATGCAGAATCTATGGAATTAAGGCATTAGGAAACATAAGAATCATTTCATAGAGAACTGTCAGGAACAACACTGAAACCATGTTCAATTGTACAAATTCAAAACAAGAGAAAAAGCAGTACTGACAAGATTCACTCTAGCTTATCACTGCTACAAACACAAATACTGTTTAAGTGCAACTAAAAATCAAGCATCAACTTCTATGTTTTTTTTCTAAGAAAAATCATTCCGACTTTGTATAAGAATATGCTTCACTTTTCTGAAGTGAACCACAAGATATGAAGGTTGTGAAATGTAGTGATAATAATTAGGATGATAATAATTGTAATGCCACAACAATAAAAATATAGACTAGCAAAGCTGGGGCAAAAGATAAATAAAATGGAAAAGAATAAGTGGGAAGTGAAATATCTGAAAAGCTTTCAGTATTGAGCGTTTGTGAATTTTAGATGGAATTTAACAGAATCATTTTAAAGAGTGAAAACTTTTTAAAAAGTAATATGCAATGAATAGAAAGCATGAGTCACAAAGAAAGGATATAATATAGAAGTGCAGATAAAAATCTATCTTGAGAAAATTAATGTGAAAAGAAGGTAAGATTGCTAGTTCAAGTCAGGAGAAAACTGAATTTAATGTTTACCATCAGTAATTACTCTCACATAACTCTGAACAAGGCATTTGGTCTTTCTTAATTTTGAAAACCAATTCATATTTCACAGAATTTGTATGATGATCTAAGAAAATAATATATATAAAATATTTTAAAACATAAGTTGAAAGGAAAGATGATGTATTAGAGAACCAGTTTTGGAGTCAGGAAATACTGGATTCATGTACTATCTCTGACACTTCCTAGACATTTTGGTTAAATCACTTAAACTTCCATTGCTGCATAGAGACTTATTTAGTCTCTAAGACTACAACCTGTGGCAAAAGTGCTGATCTTTATTGGAAGAGAGACTTTCTTCACCAAAGAGTTCCAATACTGTAAGAGAAGTGAAAAGAAGTTCCTCAAATGGTTTTTGTAAGAAGTTGGGGATGTTTGGAAATAGTTACTGATTCACTGCAATGATTAATCCAAAGACAAATACTTTCAGTAAAAACTGATATTTATTTGTCTGGTGGCCACTGGCTAAAGTGTGGGCTGGTGCTATTCCAGAGGTTATTCCTTTCTCTTCAAAGTTTTCTTAATCAAAGGATCAAATCTATTCTCCAAGTTTCTTTTATACTGGTGAGGATTTTTTTTTTTTAATGTGGCACTGTGTTGATTTCCATAGCAATGCCCAGAATATCTTTGCTGCTTACGGCAAATTCATTATTATATCCATATTGGAGCTCTGCCAACACTTTGTACAACTAGGGTATATTTCCTTGGGGTTTTTTATTTCTCTTTATATCATGATTTAGAAGAAAAGAAAAAGAAACTATTCAGAATATTTCTATATATCTTTGCAAACCTCATAAAAATAAATGTAAATGAGTGAGAATTCCATCCTCATTTCAGACAATTAGAATCACATTTGTATATTGCTACAGTATCTGTTAAAATATTTCAACAAAAAAATGTGGGTTCAGTATCTGTGTAAAAGTTGGAAGCATACAAATGCAGCTTTCAAAATATATTTTTAATATGTAAACTCCTTTCCTTGTTAAACAAATACATTTGTGCATATATGAATTGCAAAAAATAAAAAGAAAATCTAATCTCTACATTGCCCATTTTTGCTAAATAACATAAATATTGACATAAAATTGCAATATGAATTTGTTATAAAATGGGATATAGATGAACATAAAGAGGTAGTAAAAAATACTTTGATAGCATGTTTTTATAACTTTTTTGAAGGGCAGTTTCATATATGCTCAATGTATTCAGTCATACACTGAAATTCATAATTATTTGAATTAGAGTTTCTTACATTTTCCCCACTCATGAGCCTTATATGCATGTGTGTGAATAGATATGTATGTATATGTACACATGTATACACATGTATACATGTATATATATTAGCATGAAGTCTGTATACACATCTATATATGCATCTGTATATACATCTATATGTAAGTATATAAATCAAACATTTTTCATAATAAATCATAATTGCACAATTCCCACATTCAGTTATGAGGTCCTGCACAAAATTGTGAAACACAGTTTAAGAAATTTGCTATAGATTATTTTGTCTTTTGTGTTCAAAAGATTGTTTAATAAACTATTACTATGTATTATTGGTTTTTTAAGTATTTGCTTATTTTTTCTATTGTTTTCTCTTTTTATCACCACTTGATGATATTATCAGTTTCTGTAGGTTCAATTATCATTTCTATATGTTGTTTCTAAATATTACATATCCAGTTCCATTTTCTTTCCTGATTTGGTGTTATATCTCACCAAATTATTTTTGGACATGTCAAACTTTATGCATCATAGGCATCTCAAATTCAAGATATCTGTAACAGTACTCATTATTTCTCTCTACAAACTTTCCCTTTTTCAAACGCCTTATTACTTTCTAGGTCAACATCATACAGCAAGGCACCTAGACTCACAATTTAAAACTTTGATGTGATCTGAAACTCTTCAAACTTGCTCATCCTACATATGTATTCTTTTTGTACATTCAATTTTTGTATTTTTATTACGCAACAATAAGAGTAACAACAATAGCAGCAACAACATTTGTATATATCACGTTTCTTCATTTATAAAGTCTACCCACTAGTTCAGGCCTTTGTCACTTTTCACTTGGACTATTGGAAGAGTCTCATAACTGGTCACTCGTAAGATCTAGGTTTTCTTTTATTATATGAATATAATCATTTAATTTAACATGCATAAAATTTTAATTGTGCAAAATAGGAGGTTAAATTATGAAGCACTAAACATATTTACAAAGTTTTAAAAATATGTCTATTTTTACCCAGAATTTTTAAATGCCCTATTTTTGTGAGCACCTGACCCTTTTTCATATATATATTTAAAGTGTTTTTAGTAATAATTTCTTCCTTTTCTTCTATTACCATTTTGGGAAGGTTCAGTAATGATTGCTGTTATTTCCAATGAGCTCATTAGATTACTTCTCTAGAATAGCTCTCCCTCATAAGGAGAACACATAGGCAAGCATCACACATCAACATTTAATCGTATTCTCAAATGTGTTACTTTACATCTTTTGTCTATCAGATCTCTATCAACATATAATATTTTTTTAAATTTTTTTGATGTAATAGAAAATATAAAGACAGAAAAAAGAAATACAACAAAACAAAGCTGAACATTGCATGTGCCCAACAGAATGTCAAGGATGATTCAAAATATAACAATTTTATTTTCAGTTCAAGAAAGGATATATAAAAGAAAAATAAATTATATTTATGAGTTTCCATCTTTTCTTTACTTCTTGTAGGCTGTTCTTTTGTTCTCTGTTGTGCACAATTTTATTTTGTTCTTTTTTCCCCTTTCATCCCCCCACTTCTTCCAAGAAGACACACACACACACATACACATTGTATAGTAACAAATTTATATATATATATATATATATATATATATATATATATATATATATATAAACAAATATAAAAAATATATAACAGCTATATTTAATAGCTATAAACATGCACAAACTCATACATACATATACACACATGTATTTACTGATATGTAAACATTCATCTAAAATAATATTAGTAATGCTCACATATAAGGTAATTTTCACTCTTAATTAAATCTTTAATATTGTCTAATATCAATGAGTATTGTGATTTTTTTCGAAGAAATTCTACTTTTGATCATTATTGTAGTGTTTATGCAAATCTCTTCTTTCTTACCTCTGTAAGTCTTTTACTTTAGTTCTGCTCCTTAACTTGACTTGCTATTACTTAACTTCCCTCCATCCATGGCTTCCTGCCTTACCTTGTTCCCCTCCTTTTCATCCACCTCCACTGTCCCCCCCCCCATTTCTTTATAGATATTGGAGAGTGCTCTACCTTCATAATATATATGCAATATTGCCCATTTAACACATTCCCAGTAAGAGTAGGTTTTCACAACTACAAGCCCTCTTCCCACCTTTAATGCCTCTGAATCTATTATTCCTCTGCACCTAATTTAAGTCTTTCTTTTAAACTACTAAATACTTATGTCTATCATAAACATAAACATCATAAACATACATTTCCATGAAGGAAACATAAATGGTTTATTCGCATTAAGCTCTTTAAAATTAATCTTGGATATTGGCTCTTATATCATAAAATTTTTACTGTGTTCTGATTTGGTTGACAGAAAGTACCAAAATTCTGAGCATTTGTTGAATGTCCATTATTTAAATTTAAATTTATGGATAATTTTGCTGGAAATGATATTTTTGACCATAGGCCTAGTTCTTTTTATTGCCAATATATATGATTCCAGGACTTGCAGTATTTTATTGTGTCTACTGATAATCCCTCTACAAATCTCATTGCAGATTCAGTATGTTTGAATTGTTTTTTCTTGATTCTTACAAAATTTTCTCTTTGATTTGGAGGTTTCAAAATTTGGGAAAGATATTTCCATGTATTTTCCAGAAAGGATCTCTTTAAGGCACTCATCCATAGATTTTATTTCTATTTCTACACTTTTATCACAAACTACCACCACTATACTTTTATCTCAGAGAGATTTATAGAAAAAGGAAAGAAAAGGGCTTACATATGTACAAATATTTATAATAATTCTTTTAGTGGTAGCAAAGAATTTAAAATTGAGGAGTTATCTATAAATGTAGAAATGGTTAAACAAGTTGCATATGATTGTTATATAAAGCTATTATATTGTAAAACAATGATAAGCACAATGCTTTCAGATAAGCCTGGAGAAATGCATGAATTGCTACAAAGTGATATGAGAAGAACCAGGAGAATGTTGTAAATAATAAAAACAACATTGTATGAAGGTCAACTGTATAACAACCTTAGCAATACAAAAATCCAAAACAATTCTGAAGAACTTAAAATGAAAGGTACTGCCCATATCCAGAAAAAAAATAGTGGAGTTTGAATGTAGATTAAAATGTTTTTCTTTTTTTTTCTCTCATATTTTGGTCAATGTTTTATTTTACAACGTTATTTTTATGGAAATGTATTTTGCATGAATACATGCAAAATAACCAGTCTCAAATTGTTTGCTTTCTCAATGGGGGAGATACCACAGAAAGGAAAGGAAAAGTTTACAACTCAAAATTTTTAAACAAATTGCATTTAGATTATATATATATATATATATATATACATATATATATGTATATATATATATATATAATTGGGAAAATATAATATTAAATTTAAAAAGCTATAACAAAATTTCCGGGTATAAATCAAACCCTGATAAAGTATCATGATTTCAATGTACACCAAAATTCCAAGTAGAAAAATATAAAATAGAGAATTCTAACTTAAAATACCTTCTTATAAAATAATTGGGAGTTTACCTTTGAAGGAAAACTCAGGTACTTTATAAACCTAATCAAAAAGCAAATTTTACACAAATAAAGACAGATTGAGACAATTAGAAAATAATAATTGTTCACAGTTAGGCCAAGTCATTAAAATAAAAATGACAATTTTTCCTAAATTTGTTTACTTATTTAATGCAGCAGAAGTCACACTACCAAAAGTGTGCTCCAAATCACTTTTGATTAGGGAAATGCTGATTAAAATTACTCTCAGCACCAAATCACAGTAATCACATTGGTTAACATGATAGAAACAGAAAGTGATAAATGCTGAAGTTGGTGTAGGCAAATTCTAATATGTGAATTATTTTTGCTGAAGTTGTGAACTGATTCAACCATTCTGGAGCAATTTGTGACTTTGCCCATAGGACTAAAACTATGCATACCATTTTACTTAGCAATCCCATTCCTCAGTCTTTATGCTCAGAAGAATAAAGATAGAAAAAAAAGAGTTATGTGTACAAAAATATTTATAACAATTTTTCTTGTATGGGCAAATTAGTAAAAATAATGGAATATCAAATAAATAGGAAATGTGTAAACAAGCTGTACAAAAGATTGTTATAGAATAATATTGTGCTATGAAATGAAAGCAGGATGGTTTCAGAAAATCCTGGAAATGAAATGACAGGAACCAAGAGCACATTATGTACAGTCCCAACAATATTGTAAGGATGGTCAACTCTTGTAATTTTGTAAATGTTGTAATGATGGTAAACTTTTAAAAACTTAGCAACTTTACTTAATATAATGATCCAATACAATTCAAAAACACTCTTGATTAAAAAAGCCTGATTTGTCATGTATAGTTGATATGTTGATATATATATGCTTTCTGAATGGAAGGAGAAGTCAAGTGTAGAGAGGCAGAAAATTCAGATCTTTTTTTTAAATTGAGAATTAAAAGTAAATTAATGTATGAGATATGTGTATGTAATTTTTGGTAAATTGATATATAAATAATATAAATAAATATATACAAACTACTGTTCTCTTTTACTGAATCTAATAAACATTACTTTTTAACCACATTTCTGAACTTCTGTCCTCACTGTTAGTGAAACATTATAAAGTGAAATAAATCTGCTTTCAGATTAAATGTATAGAGTACACACACACACACACACACACACACACAGACAGAGACAGAAACAGAGAGAAAGAGAGAGAGAGAGAGAGAGAGTACAATACCCAATCACTTGGAATAGCATGTGACACATTTGATTTTGACGTTCTGAGCTTGTTATTGAATCTTAAGGAAGAATATTTATAATGAATATTTCATGTACACTAAAAGTCCCCCTAAAGTTTTTCATTTATTCAATGGGAAAGATTAAATTATAGAGTTTAATTTGTATTATGTTTCTATATTGATTTTTAAAGCTTCAGACTAATTTGTTTGCTTATAGAATTACAATTGAATCATAATACTCAATTGTAGATCTTTCTAAGTGAGGTCAAAATTATTTCAAAAAGTTTTAACTAAAGCACCCACATAAGAAAAAAAAATTGGATGAAAGCCTCCTGTTGTTCAGACAAAGATTCTATAATTAAATAGACAATTTGCCCAAAAAAATGGTCATTCATTTGATACCTTGTACAGACTTCTATCTGGAAATGTGTTTAGTTTAGATTTTCTGAAGGAAAAAAGTAAGCTCAAGTGATTTTAAAATTTCATTAAAATAAATATTTTAAATGATAAGGGGGGAAAGAAAGTGAAAGACTAATAGAAAAGAAAATAGAAAAAATAGGGGAATGGTGTAAAAAAGGGGAGGGGCTCTAAAGAAGGAGGACTGTTTGAGGGAAGTGGTCATCAAAAGCAAAATACTGTGGAGGAGAGAAGGGGGGAGAGAAGAGAAAAACATAAGTTTGGGTAAATAAGATGTCAGGAAATACAGAATTATATATTTTAACTGTGAATGTAAATGGGATGTACTCTCCTATAAAACAGAAGCAGATAGGAAAAACCAATTAAAAACAAAAAACCAAACAATGTGCTATTTACAAAAAAAAAACATCTAAAGCATAGTGATATATACATAGTGAAGGTAAAGAGCTGGAGCAGAATTTATTATGCTTCAGGTGAACAAAAAAAAAAAAAGCAGGGGTAGCAATCCTGATCTCAGATCAAATAAAAGTAAAGATAGATCTAATTAAAAGAGGCAAGGAAGAAACTGATATTTTACTAAAGGGCGCACACATAATGTTTCAATAACAATGCTAAACATATATCCATCAAGTGGTATGGCATCCAAATTTCTAGAGAAGTTAAGAGAGTTGCAAGAAGAAATAGACAGCAAAACATACTAAATTGGGACCTCAACTTTGCTCTCATACAACTAGATAAATCGAATCAGAAAATAAATAGGAAAGAAATTAAGGAGGTAAACAAAATGTCAGAAAAGTTAGGTATGATAGATCTTTGGAGAAAATTGAATGGAGACAGAAAGGAGTTTATTTTTTTCTCAGGCGTTCATGGAACTTATACAAAAATTGACCATGTGTTAGGCTATCTGCATCCAAAAAAACCCCTCAAAAACTGAGGATAGTAAATATAAATCAACATATGCTATCTTCAGTTTGTTTCTGTTTTTTTATCTGTTCCCTGTTTTTCCTCTTTTGCTCTGATTTTTCTCTCTAAAATTGATTCATAATATACTATATATTAAAAATAAACTTCCTGCAATTAAAAAATAAATTTTGAATGAATGAAATAAATTCAAATTCATTTTATGGAATAAAATCAAAGTGCATAGCAGATTAGATTAAAAGCCAAACACCTGTAGGTTAACAAAAAACACATTTGAAGTAGACAGATACTTTCAGAGTGAAGGTAAAAGACTGGATCATAATATATTATGCTTCACCTGAAGCAAAGAGAGAAAATATCATAAATACCTAGTTTAGTACAGAAATTTTCCCCATCCTTTAAGGAATAGAAAGGGAAACGAGAAATGAAAGAGGGAACACAATAGCAGGAAGAGCAGAATAAAAGGGGAAAGGGATAAGAAAGAGTAGGATGATGAAAGGGAGAGCAAATTGAGGGTGGTGGTGATCAGAAGCAAAACACAGGGGAAGAGGGAAAGAGAAAAACAAGAGACAAAAGTATAACCTGAGGAAATAGGATAGTGGGAAATAAAGAGTGAGCAATCTTCATTGTGAATATGAATGGGACGAACTCTCCCATAAAAAAGAAGTAGTTTGCAGAGTGTATTAAAATACTACAATACAAAGTGCAGAATCCTACAATATTTTGTTTACAAAATTAGCATCAGAAAGATACATACAGTAGAGAGAGAGATGGCTGGTAGAGAATATATTATGTTTCAACTGAAGAAAAAGAAAAGCAGGGGTAGTGGTTATTATCTCAGTCCAAGGAAAAGCAACAGTATTTTTTTTAATTT
>JAJPUD010022836.1:6903-20804 GCA_023553655.1 Myrmecobius fasciatus | reverse complement strand
ATTTAAAAGAAGCCATGGGTGGCCCTGGACACGTCATTGCATTTCTTTGGGGCTCAGATGGCTCCCTAAGATTTCTCTACAAATCACCTGGGGAGTTTCCCACCCCACCAAAATCACAGATTCCTTACACTTTCTAACTTTTAAAGTAATTGATAATTTGCTATTACATTTTAGAAGTTAAAAAGTGTAAAAAATAACAGGAAATGATCTCTGGTGCCTTTGGACCCGGCATCAGAAGGCCTGAGATTAGGGCCTGATTCTGCAATCCTGGACAAATCCCTTCATCTCTCTCTGGGACTCAGTTTCTCCATCTGTCGAATAGGAACAGTTATCTCACTGCCTCCCAATTCTGGGCTCACACGGAGTAGATGTGAGCTGAGGGACCTTTCTTCCCCCCCACCTAGTATACGGTTCCCAGTTCCCAAGGTAGCACTAGTACAAATAAGGTTTTATTTGCAGCTTTAGAAAAGGCAGGTTTCCTCATAAAGCTCAGCCCCTAAGTTCCCCTTGGGAGGAGCTGACGGGGTTGTAGGAGGACCATGATCATCCTTCCATTCTGGTGAATCCCTATAGAGTCCTTTTTTTTTTTTTTTTTTGCTGAGGCAATTGGGGTTAAGTGACTTGCCCAGAGTCACACAGCTAGGGGATATTAAGTGTCTGAGACCAGATTTGAACTGAGGTCCTCCTGACTTCAGGGCTGATGCTCTATCCACTGCGCCACCTAGCTGCCCCTGTGTCCTTATTTTTACAATAGGGGAAACTGAAGTCCAAAGGGACCGAGAAGTAGCTTACTTGGGATTTGAATCCAGGCCCCCCCTGACTCCACTCTACCATGCCAGGTGTAATCACCAGGATTAAACATAGACACAAATAACTATGGTGGGAGAGAAAATATGGGGGGGGGGTCATTAGGAACGAGTGCCAAAGCACTGTCTCAGACTGCACGGCACCTAAGCCTTCCAATGTGGTCTTTGATAAAAGTTCCCCAACCCAGGTTTGTCTCCTCTCTTGGCAATCTGGACAAACGGGCGGGATTTTCTAACTCAGAAGGTTTCAGGGGCAACCCGTACCCAGCTGGCAGCATCCTGAACTGGGCAGGGGCCCGATGATCCTGTCCGGAAAAGGAAGCCCGTCTCCACTGGAAAGGTGTCTACAAAGGAAAGGGGGGAATCTTGTAGAAATGATAATAATAATATATTTATATATACAGAGGATGGGGGGGTTAGGATTTGGGGGTTGTGGCTATCACATGATAGGAAATTACTTCATAAGTGCCGACTGTATGCCCACCTCCAGGCTGTCCCACTGGGACTCAGTATAAACTTTTGAAAAGTTTACAATCAGTCTGGGGCAATGGTGTAACTAGGGCAGGATAAATGGGGCTTTGTCCCCAGGCACTGACATGAGTTGGAGGTGACTACTGTTCTCAAAGGTCCTATTCACTACCCTAAAGTGTAGTCATATCCAGGGGCCTGTTGAGAGCTGACCCTCTCCTGTGATCTCATTTCCTCACCAACCCCCATGGTTATAAAGGCCGATCTCCCCAGTGGAGATCTGGCCCATTTGAACCCAGGGTCAAACTGCCCTCTGTCCCTAGCTCTTCTACAGGTGAAATAGGATCTTTAAAAGCTATATTTAAAACTAGAAAGCCATTAGTCAGTCTTCAGTCTCTCGCTGAGCCCTTCAGAAACAATCTTTGGGGAGCTCGGGACTGGGATGGTCCAGAGGCCCCTCGTGTCTCCTTCAGCAGTAACGTCTGAGTTCCCAGAGGCCCTTGATCTTTCCTCAATCTCCCTTCATCCTTCCTGGGATGGAAGGGTTTGGAGTACTCAGAACAAGGAGGGACAAACAGCACAGACAAGCAAATGAGCTCTTCCCTTTGCTCTTAGTGGGGAAGCCGCCTTCTCTGAAACAAGTTGGCTTCTCGGGGTGAAAGTCAGATGCGGAATCCTGGCTCGGACAGCCTCACACTAGACTCCCAGTCGTGGAAAGTCTAGACGCAGAAGCAATTATTAAGCGCTTACTGTGTGCCAGGCAAACCTCACAGTCCCTGTGTCTGCTCTGAAGGTGAGAATTCAGGTCTGGATGTGAGTTCTGACTGTCCAGAGATGAGCTGTATGGCACTGAGCCATTCCACTCTCAGGGACCTCAGTTTCCTTATCTGTAAAGTAGAATATTCGCTGTCCTTATAGCAAAAAGTCATTGTGAGAAAAAGTTCTGGATACCTGGCAAGGTCCAGCAGGTGAAAATGTCAGAATGGTTTCACCTGGGGCACAAAACAGAGGGCTGGATCTGCGATCCGGGTGGCTGGCATCAGGAGGGACGATGTTTGGCTGCCAACTGCAATGTTCCTGGCAGGGAAAGGAGGCCCTCTACTCGGGAAGTCTCAAACTTTTTTTTTTTGAGTTTTTTTTTTTTTTGTTTTGTTTTGTTTTTGCAGAGATAATTGGGGTTAAGTGACTTGCCCAGGGTCATACAGCTAGGAAATGGTAAGTATCTGAGGCCAGACTTGAACTCAGGTCCTCCTGATTTCAGGGCTGGTGCTCTATCCACTGGGCCACCTAGCTGCCCCAAAGTCTTAAATTCTTTTTTTTTCCCCCTGAGGCAATTGGGGTTGAGTGACTTGCCCAGGGTCACACAGCTAGAAAGTATTAAAGTGTCTGAGATCAGATTTGAACTCAGGTCCTCAAAGTCTCAAATTCTTGAAGTATCATTATAGTTATTTTAGATTTTATTGCTTTTTTTTTTAATCAAACAGTATTTCCTCCTATAACTAGTCCTGCAGGGAGAATTCCTTTGTAACAAATGTAATATCTAACAGAATCCCCTCCCCCACCTCTCAGGGTAAGTCTCTTGGAGAAGGTCACCCTAAGGTTCAGGACTACTCTCTGGATTCAAAAAGCATTAACTTTGGTTTACCAAAATTAACTTTTGGTCAATTATACCGTTGCTTTTGAGCCCCTAGCAATGCATTTGGCTTTACTAATCAGCCAGAAGACACAATATATTGAAGGCAAATGCACTGAATGAAATAGCATAGTAAGAAAAGTAGCTGCAGAGCTTTCTCCCTCCTAAACGCACCGAAAGGACTCGGTGGAAAACTGGACACAGAAGGGGAACGCACGTGGAGAAGCACAAACCTACCGAAGGGATGTGGTCAACTGACTCCTGTCTCCCACACTGCAGCGCGGCACATATTGATCCCACCCAACCTGCCCCCCTTATCTCCACCGAAAATGCCAGGTACTGTTCTATGCCATGTGACTGTGATGCTTCTCTGGGCTTATCATTTCAGGCTTCAGCACAGTCCTTGGCTCCAGGGCCTCCTAGCTCTTCCTCACCAGAAGAGTAGGCTTTGTTATGCTCTTTTAGGTCAAGGCCCAAGGAGGCTTAAAAAAAAGCTCTCCAACAAGAGGCAACCGTGCAAATATTTTTTAAAAACCAGTTCTTTGGGGGGAAAGCAAAGACTTGGCTTTTTTCCCCTTACCAGTGACCAGTTAAGGTTGTACTTGTGGCAAAAAAGGACTCTCAGCTTGGGCAGGATATTCTTCACCCCAGGCGCCCAACTTTCCAGAACAAAGAGCAGCCACGTTCCTAACTAAGTAGTTAGTGCCCTCGGGCTCCAGCCTGTGCTTTGAAATCCTCTGGCAGGCTCAGCTTGGGTCTCCCTTCCTAACTTACTTAGAATATCACACTGGCCCAACAACTTTCTCCTTTGGGTTGTTACAATTCCAATCTCCTTTAGCTCTCCAGTATGGGGGGGAGGGATATCAAGCCTGGGGAACAAGGATCTTTCTCTCCTTACCCCCTTGTCTCCTACTCTACTGTCAAGTAGAGACTTTACAGAGTAAACAACTCCCTAACAACAGCTGAGAAAAGCTACCGCCCCATGACCGCACATGAGAGGGTCTGGACCCATTCATCCTCAGTCTCCACGTCTCTCCAAGGAAACTCCAAGGAAGAGCCAGACCAGGCAGGGATAAGGACGAGGACGAGCGCCTACAGGGGGATGCCTCGTAGAGGCTGCATTGCAGGTGAGCAGAGGGGAAAACTGAAGCTCAGACAGGGCAAAGGCCTTGTCCCGGGACGCCAGGTTACAAGCCCAGCGATTTATACACGAGGCCGAGCTGGTGCTCGGGGCGAGATCGGGGCGCCCATTTTGTGGAGATGGCTACTGAGGCTCGGGTTGGACTGTAGCGGGACTGGAACGCGCTTCCCGGCCCCGCCCTCGGGCTCAGGAAACAGCCGTTTCCTTGAGGGCGGGGCTCAGCGCCGCGGAGGCACCACGTGACTCGGTCTCCGTGGCAACGCCTTAGCGCGTCTCAACTTCTTTCCCTCTTCTCCCCTCCTCCGGGGTGAATCCCCGCCTCCCCTTTCTCCAGCCCCGGGAGAGGGTAGGAACCGTCGGGCCTCGGGGCTCTGTAAGTGCGCCTCGCCCTCGCCCCGCCCCGCTCCGCCCCGCCCCCTCGAAGCCGCGAGTGGACGATCGGGTGAGAGCGTCATTTCCAGAGCCTAAGAGCGAGCCCAGTTACCGCGGCGCCGGCGGTTGCGTCACTTCCGGCGCGGTGTTTGTTAGCGGCGGCAACGGCGACATGGCTCTGAACGGTGCAGGTGGGACCGGGCTGGGGCTGGAGGAGGGACGGGGCGGAGGACGGGGCTGGGCCGGGCCGAGGGAGGGCCCGGGGGTGGGGGGACGGAGGCCGGGGTCCGGGGGGCGGGGGGAGCCTCCTCACCGGCCCCGGGGGCCTCGCGACCACAGAGGCCGGCGAATCGGAGTGGGAGCCGCCTTCCGAGGCCGAGACCAAGGTGCTGCAGGCGCGACGCGAGCGGCAGGATCGCATCTCCCGCCTCATGGGCGACTACCTGCTGTGCGGCTACCGCATGCTGGGGGACACGTGCCAGGACTGCGGGGTGCGTGGCTTCATTCACTGGTGGACGAGGGGGGCGGGGCGGGGGCGGGAGGCCGCAGATGAGAACTGCGCCTGCGCACAAGGGGGAGCTAGCGAATGACGATTGTAAATAGAAAACCTTAGCAAACTGGCCGAGTACCTGGGGTGGGGGTGTTCCGCAGCTCAGTGGGGATCCCCAAGGGCTTCCTTCTGGGGATGACCCTGAGCTGAGCTTTGATGAAAACTGAAGCACCCCCCTTGTGCCGACTGCTGAGGCTGTGGATTTGGCCGGGAGAGTCCTGGCTTTCAGTCCCACTGATGGCCGCTGGAACTGCCCCCCTTTTTCTGCCCCCTGTGCCCCTTCTTGGCTTCCTTCATAGTCCATCCACCTCCGTGTTCCATCCTGGCCCTCAGTGTCTTCCTCAGGGAAGGGATGACCCTCTCAGCTCTAGAAGGATGGGCCTGGATCCTTCATAAGCCTTCCTGCTTGTTGGCCGTCTATAGGTGGACTGGTGTCAGGGTGGGAACCTGATGAGATAGGAAGCAGCGGTACACGGGTCTGGGCCGTGGGCAGGAAAAGTCTGGAGGGACCCTCAGAGCCAGAGCTGGGAGGAATTTCTTCCAATGACTCCCCTCGGAGAACAGAGAGACGAGTGGGATTCTTTGGCCTTTTTTTTTCCAGACCATTTTACTCCAGGACAAACAGCGAAAAACTTACTGTGTAGCTTGTCAGGAGCTGAATTCAGATGTGGACAAAGATAACCCAGGTGAGGGGGTCCTGGGGATCCTTAGGGTGAGAGAAGGTCAGAGTCTCTGCTCCGGCTGTCCCAGAGGTGCAGAAGATGCCGTTTCTGGGTCAGAGAAGCTCAGGTGATCAAGGGGATGACTCATCAGTAGGCAGGCCTATTTGTGCTCCTATCCTGAGGGAGTCCAGGGGGCTGAGAGAGATGGGCTGATCAGGCCTAATCTGGGGGAGCAGCCTCGTAGGGATCATGCCCTGTCAGTCTCCCCTGTGATGTCCTCTTCCTTCTAGCTCTGAATGCCCAGGCTGCTCTCTCCCAAGCCCGTGAACACCAGCTAGCCTCCTCAGAGCTCCCCACTGCTTCTCGACCAGCCCCACAGCCCCCTGTCCCCCGGCCAGAGCACTGTGAGGGGGCAGCTGCCGGGCTCAGGGCTGCCCAGGGGCCTTCTCCCACCTTGGCTCCCACAGCATCTCTAGCCCCAGATGTCTTGGCAGCGTCACAATCGGCTTTACTTCAGAAACTTGCCTGGGCCTCGGGGGAGCTGGGCCCTAGCACCTCTTTGGAAGGAAGCATCCAGCTCTGCACCCTGATCCGGGTCTGTGCTGAAGCCCTGCAAGGCATTCGGCAGCTGCAACAGTGAGGGGTCCGGCAGAAGAAGAAGAAGGGCCCCGGGGGTTGGACTTGGCCAGTGTGTGGGTCCAGGCTTTATTATGAATAGCTGCAAGAGAAAGGCACAGAAAAAACCTTGGCCCCCGTGTGGTTTGTTCCTTCCCCTTCGATGCCTCTCCAGGCTGGATGTTGCAGCCCCTTTGGCCCGTGGGGGCGCCGGGCGTGGTCCCTCTCGTGTGACCAGAGTTGTTCCACTTCTTGGGCCTCGGTGACTCCCAGATGACCCAGGGCCTAGGCTTCCATGACCCTGCCCATAATTTTCCCGTTGTCCCTTTCTTGTGGGGGGGATATTCTGGCACATTTGTGCTGGGGGGTGAAATGGGGGGTAGGAGGTGCCCCAAGCTTCTAAAAGGGAGAAAACCCAGAGAGAATGCAGTTCCCGGGGCCCCTGACAGGGTCCTCCTGCTGCAGATAAACAAGACCCGGGGTGATTGTGGATTTGCCCGAGGTGACTGCCAAGGAAAAACCCAACTGGTGGTAGATGGGGGGGGGTCTTAAAGTGATGACAAAAGACATATTCCCCCCTCCCCCCCAGGGCTTGAATTGGAAACGACGCCCTACCGTGAAGGGAGGGAGAGGGATGTGGGTCAGTCTGATCCAAAAGGGGTCGGGTAAGAGGCCTAAGGTTGTCCGGCCCCTGTGACCTTGGTCCAAATTCATCCCCGAACCCAGAGCCCACGTTCTGACCCAAAGGGCTTCTAGAAAGCACCCTGCAGGTGAGGGAAATGACTGGGGCCCTCTGCAGCCTCAAGTGGGGTCCAGCCCGAAGCCTCTTGAGCTGGAGCAGCGGTCGAGGGCGGGGTACCCGCTGCTCCCCAGAGCGAAGTGAGGGCCCAGGGGGCTCTGCCCACTCCTCCATCCCGCCTCCCACTGACGTCTCCTCCCGCCTTAAAGGAGCGGCGTCTTCTTCCCTTTCTCCCTGTTGGGCCTGCCTTAGGAGCATCCCGAGAAGCTTGGAGCTGGGGTGAAATCTTCCCCTTCTCCCCGCCGCTCGCGCCTTAAAACTCCCCAGGGTTCGGACTCCTTTGACGCATCGCGGTCCCCTGTGCGGTCCGTTTTCCTTTTACGGGAGGCTCCGCCCCTTCGGCCGAGGGGAGGGGGCGCAGGGTGGGGCTTCTCCGGAGCCGAACAAAGCCGGCACTTGGAGGGGCAGCGGCGCCCGGCCGGGGCCGGGCGGCCAGAGAAGGAGCACGAAGAGGGGGGCTGGGCCCTCCTCGCCGGCCCCCCAGCGTCGCGCCCATGAACGGGTTGCCGGGGGGCCCTGCGCCCGCGCCCTCGCCCTCAGGCTGCCCTCTCGAAGGGCTCCCGCCGCTACCCCGGGGGCTCAGCGGCCTCCTCAATTCGAGTGGGGGCTCGTGGCGGGACCTGGAGCGCGTCTACAGCCAGCGGAACCGCATCCAGGACGAGCTGAGCCGGGCTGGCCGCGCCCCCGAAGGACCCTCGCAGCCCCCGCGCCGCCCGGCCAACCTGGACTCGGCGCTGGCCGTACTGCGGAAGGAGATGGTGCGGACAGACCCGGAACGGGCAGGATGACATGGGATGGAGCGATGGATGGGGGTGGGGCCGCCACGGGGAGGCGGGAGTTGTAGTGGGGAAACGAGGTAGCAGCCGGGGGATGCGATGATGGGGTGGGGCTGGGGGGGGCCCAAAGGAGCTGCCGTGGGGGAGCCGGGATGGCCTGGGGATCAGAGACACAGAGGGATACCCAGCGGCGACCCTGCCCTTCCCCAGGTGGGCCTCCGCCAGCTCGACATGTCCTTGCTGTGCCAGCTGTGCTCCCTGCACGAGGCCATCCAGGACTACAAGCACCTGTGCCAGGACATGAGCCTCTGCCAGGACATGTCCTCGTCCCTGCACTCGGACAGCTCCTACCCTCCTGACACCGGCTTCTCGGATGATGACGACGACGGGCCCGACTGTAGCCTGCCCCGGGACCCGCCCCCTCTTCGAGTCCCCCAGACTCACAATTCCCGGGACAAGTGGCTGCAGGACTCCTTCAGCCTCTGAGGAGGCGCCCCTCCCGCTGGAGCCGGCGGCCCGGCCCCCTCCCCCAGCCCCGGGCCGGCAGGTCCACGCACACGCCCCCCCCAAGCCCTCCGGTCTCTCACTGTGCCAGTTAAAGGGAATGGCTGGGCCCCGAGCTGGGAGCAGCCGCTTTCCCCGCCTTCCTTCTCCCCGAGGAGCTCGCCTTGCTAAAGATCCAGGCGCCACTTTATTTGCCACCCAGTCCTAGCCAGCCTTGGGTGAACTAACCCCCCCTATGCCCACTTCTCCCCTTCCAGGGCTTCTGGGCACCCTCGAGGCCCCTGGCTTGGGCAAGGAAAGCAGCATCTGAGGGGGGGCTTCCCCCTTGGCGCCACAGACTTCCCAAGAGCCTCTCCTGCCGCCAGCAGATCCAAGAGGAAGCAACTGGCATGGCCCGGGGAGCAGCTCCGGTACCCACTTCGTGCTGCCCCCAGTAGGAGTAGCGTCCAGCAAGCTGTGGGGTCATATACAGTGCTGGCTTGGCTATTGAGCAAGACCCGCCCCTCCCCCGCCCCCAAGGTTGGCCCGGCTCCCGCCTGGCAGTGGGGCAGGCTGGGCTGGGGCCACGCCGAATATTTAACATGCTAGGGCCTCGGCCCCGGGGCCGCGAATAAATAAATGGCTCTTGTCTCCGCGGAGATCGTGTCTTCCGTAAGAAGGGGATGGGGAGGGGGTGTGTTGGGACAATGGGGACCGGCTGCAGCGTCTCCTTCTACCAGCAGGTGGGGCTGGAGCCGCACGGCCCGGTGGGGGCTCTCTCTGAAGTTGCCTGGGACTGGCAGCGTTTGCCACTCGCCGGGCCTGTGTGTGAGAAGCATCGGAGGGCAGGGCTCTGCTCCCTGTTCTGCCCCTCATGGGACGGAGCTAGGCTGGCTGGGCCGAGGAGACCCTTTCCCTTCCTGGGCCCCCCCCACTTCCTCTTCTGTAAAAATGAGCGGGCTGGACTAGCTCTGCAAAGGCCTCCCGGCTGAATTTGGCCCCATTTGGAGCCAAGGGGGGGGGGGGGGGGGTGGAAGTGGAAGGAACCGTCCATCTTGAGAGCAACTTTCCACCCAGTCTGGGGGTGGAGTTGAAGCTAAGGCGGGGGCTCCCGCTGGGGCAGGAAGTGAGAGGGCTATACTCCCAGGCCCATCTTTGGGGCCGTTCCCCAGGGGAGGAAGGGAGGGAGGAAGGAACAAGCCGAGGGGGCCTTCTGCCCCACCCCCTCCCCATCCAAGAAAGGAGAGCCCATCGCCAAAGTGGGGGGAGACCCAGCTCCCAAAGAGGGAAGAGCTAAGTGTTTGGGGGGTTGGGGGGGAGCCAGAAGCTTTCAGATCCCTCCAATCCAACATTCCAAACTCCTTTCTCATTCGGAGCCCTCGTGCAGGCGAGTCCTCCCAAGGCCCACGGCGGCCCCACCCAGCTCGGGAACCCTCTCCCCCCCCCACCCCCAGCCAGGAAGCGGCCATGACACCCGGCTAGATCTGCCACAAACACCTCCCTCCCTCCCTCCCCCCTCCCCAAGCCTCTACAAAGAGAAAAGGGCTCGGGACACAGGCCCAGTGGGGAGTCATCCTGGGGCTCAGCCCCAGCAGATCAAACGGCCTCGTGATGGGTGACTAGAGCAGAAACTGATCAATAACAAGTGATGACGTCTTTATATACTGTCTTCTGTGGGTCTCCCCACAAGCCTGGTGAGAGGTCCAGAGGGCAGTATGGTCCCCATTTTACAGATGAGGAAACTGAGTCTTTAGAGAGATTAAGTACTTTGGGAAAGCATCTGAAAAGGGGTTCAGATCTCCATCTTCCTGATTTCAGATCCCTGGATCTTTGCCCTGCTCTCTCATCTCAGTCCCCAGTTAGTGTCAGAAGTGGGGTTCAGATCTCCATCTTCCTGATTTCAGATCCCTGGATCCTTGCCCTGCTCTCCCGATTTCAGATCCCTGGATCCTTGCCCTGCTCTCCCGATTTCAGATCCCTGGATCCTTGCCCTGCTCTCCCGATTTCAGATCCCTGGATCCTTGCCCTGCTCTCCCGATTTCAGATCCCTGGATCCTTGCCCTGCTCTCCTGATTTCAGATCCCTGGATCCTTGTCCTGCTCTCCCGATTTCAGATCCGGGGACCTTTGCCAGGCCCTCTCACTGCCATCATTTACTGACTTTACTTACTTTATGCCTGGAGAGGGGAGGCCAGGTTGCCATACCTAGTCCCTCCCTCCTCCCTCCTCCCTCCCCTTAGATGCTCCCACCTCATTGTGTACTTCCCCACCCCACACCCCCCATCTCGAGGGACAGAGATGTTGCTGTGGCCCCGGGATTTCACTGCTGCGGGGAATTCCCACTTGAGGAAACTCCCTTTACTGATTCAGTTAGCCACCTTCTTACGGGACTGGACTGCTTGTCCCCTCGCTGCAGTCACCTGCCCAGGGCCACCAGGCAGTCAGTCCCGCCGGAACGGGGGCGGATTTCATCCGAAGTGCTGCCCGCGGTGTTGCCAGCCAAGCCCCCCCCTCCCCGCCCCGCGCTTCTGCAGAACCCCCCCCCCCAACACGCACACGCTCCCTCCAGGCTCAGCTCCCGCACGGGACGCCCCCTGTGCCCCGGACAGCTCCTAGCAACCTCGGCCCAGGTGGGCAGACGGCTCCGCACCCCCCCGGGCCGCGAGCTGAGCCCGCAGGCAGTCCCCCTCCAGAGCAGCCCCTCAGGGGCCCGTCCCCCCCCTCCTTCACCTGGGGGAGGTCTGTCCCGGGCCCGCGCCCACGAGGGACCGAGGGAGCGCACCGGCCGCCTCGGACAGCCCGCGCCCGCTCCGCCCCGGCCACCCGCCAGCCCGCACCCAGAGTTGACACCTCCCGGCCTCTCCCCTCCTCCTCCTCCTCCTCCTCCTCCTCAGCTTCACAGGCCTCTGGGTCCCAGGACAGGCTCCCCCTCCCTCCCGCCCCGCCCCTCCCCCTTCTCCGCCCTCCTTCCGTCGGGGGGGGGGGTGCGGCTCCAGGAAACGGGCGCCCAGTCCGCTGGCTGCGAGTGTCCCTCAGCTACTCGGGCGCGCGCCCCCAGCTCAGCCGGGCGCTCCCAAACTCGGGTCACGGCAGATCCCGGGTCCGAGACTTCGTCCCAGCTGCCAGAGACTAGGCTGGACGGGCCGGGCCGGGCCGGGCCGGGCCGGGACTAGAGGGGACCCCAGGGGACGCTCGGGACCGAGAGCCGGGAGTGTCGGGCCGCGGAGTGGGAGCCGCCGGCCCGGGGGGGTGAGGGCCAGTGAGGGAGCGGTCCCCCAGCCCAGCGTCTGGGAGCCGGGATGGAGCCCCGAGCTCCGGTCCGGGCTGCTGCCGGCCGCGTCTGAGGGGAGGGGGCCGAGGCGAGGGGAGGCCATGACCTCGGTGTGGAAGCGGCTCCAGCGCGTGGGGAAGCGCGCCGCCAAGTTCCATTTCGTGGCGTGTTATCAGGAGCTGGTGGTGGAGTGCACCAAGAAATGGTGAGTGAGTGGGTGCTGCTCCGCGGGCTGCGGGGAGGGGGCACTCCCGCACCACCGTGCCCCCCTTGCCAGGCTGGCACTGGCCCCCTGTGCCCACTCAGCCCCCACGCTCAGCCCTGTGGGCGCTCCAGCCCCCCCCCCCGGGGGGAGTGGGAGGGGGCTTCTCACACTCTGCTGCCCGACTCTCTGCTCAGGGGTCTCACCCTCACCCTAACCCTCCTGGGAAAAGGTAGACTGAGGAAAGAGACGTTGGAAGGGGGCCCCCAGCTGCCTTCCAGAGGAGGGGAGACGGGGCTAGGAAGTGGGGGCAGCTGCTCTTGCCCCTCAGAAGAGTGGGGGAGGGGACCCCGCTTCTTCAGCCTTGCCCAGCCCTCTTGCCCCTTCCTGTGACTTTGGCCACGAAATCCAGCCCTTTCCTGGGGCAGGAATGAGGATCGGCTCAGGGTGGGGTTGGGGAGCAGGAGGGGCAAACCTCTGGGGGTCTGGGCTGAAGAGGGGGGTAGCCGGGGAGCCAAGAATAAGACCGGAGGAAGGGCCGGCCAGCTGACTTGCCAGCTCTTCCCCCAGGCAGAGAAGGGGCAGAAACCGGGCAGAGATGCCTGGCAGGGCAGGGAGCCATGAGGCTGAGAGATTTCTCCTTAAAAGGGGAAACTGAGACTAGGAAGGGAAGGAGGAGACCACGAGCTTAAAGGGGACTGGAGGAAGTTCTGGGAGGAGGAGGAGGAGGGGGAGGAGGAGGAGGAAGGCGAAGAGCTTGGAATCTCAGGGAGCAGGGGGAGCAGAAGGGGGAAAGGGCCCAGGGGCCCAGAGCAAGCAGGGAAGGCCCCGGGGAAAGGAGAGCAAGAACAAGAGGGCCGGAGCTTGGCGGGGAAGGGGCAGGGCTCCCACGGCAGGCCTCGGCCTGCCCATGGCTCCCCTGTGCCATCTCTGATTGGGGCCCTCTCCACTTGTGGTGTGGGTGACCCAGCCCAAAGCGGGGCCAGGTGGCTTCCTGGCAGCCAGGCCCATCCAGCTGCTTCTCGTCCCCTCGTCATACCCTAAATATACCCGAGGCCGCCGGGGTGTCAGCTTCCCCCGGGGAGCCAGGATTAGGGCCGCAGCTGCCGGTCCCTCTCTTCCCATCCTGCCCCATGAGAGGGCTAAAATTAGACTCCAGAGGCTAGGGGGCCTAGGAGGGTGTGGGGAGGCACTGGGGGGTGTCGGGCGGGCAGGGCAGAGGGGAGCCAGCCGGCCTGGGAATGTCCCCATGCCCACCGTGTAATGACTGTGCAAGTGGCTGAGTCATTTCTTCTCTGAACCTCAGTTTTCTCATCTGTCAAAGAGGGCTGATCATCTGGGCAGGGATTCTGGGAGGATGGTGGGAATGATGCTGAGCCAGGCCAAGGGCAGAGCCCGAGACAGGAGCCCAGTGGCCCCGGGGCTGGGCAGAGGCTGGGCGGGTCCGAGGTGCTAGTCTGGAGGACTGACTCAGGAGGCTGCCCTGTCCCCCCTGTCCCCTCTGAGGCTGGAGTCCCTGGCCCCTTCCCAGCCTGGAGAACCAGCCCAGAGGAGACAGAGGGGACCAAGCCCCATTGGACAAAGGGCAAAGGCAGGGGCTCCGAGTCACCGAGGCTCCGGAGCCTGCTGGCTTTGGCTCTTGCTGTGGCCAGGCTCTCTGAGCACCCCGAGGCCCCGTGGATCACGTCCTCCCTGTCTGGCCGGGAGGGGCGGTGGGGACCGAGAGCGGGGCGTTGGGGGTGGCCCGGCCCAAGCCCCGGTGATCCAGGCTCCAAGGTGGAGGGCGGCACCTGCCTGTGTGTGTGCCCATTCCTGCTTGGCAGTGCCCCGGCCCTCTGACTGCCCCCTGCAGAAGCTGCTTCCCTTTGAGAAGCCCAATCTCAGAGATGGGGGGGGGTCTCAATTTTACTCTGCTCGGGCTCAAAGCCCTCTCCTTGGTCCCCGAGGCCCCCCCCCCCCCACGACCCGGCTCAGGCTGTGCCCTCCCTCTCCATCTTTACTGAATCATTCACCTGTGGCCTCCTCCTTCCCTTGCTTTTGCCCCACCCGCCCCTAAAGGCCACAAAGGCCCAAAGCTGGCCTCTCCTCTGGGCACCAAGTCTGGCAAACGGGTGACTGGGGGGG
>JAJPUD010022835.1:0-12159 GCA_023553655.1 Myrmecobius fasciatus | reverse complement strand
GGGGGAAACTTGCAACAAAAAGCTTTGTAAGGGTCAATGTTGAATCATTACCCATACATATGTTTTGCAAATAAAAAGTTTTAATAAAAAATAAAATAAAAATGTTAAAAAAAACTAAAATATAAAACAAAAAAGGAAAAAAAATACAAAGAGATCCCTGCAATCTTCTTCTGACTGGTTATAGCACACATTTTATACCTGTGGACTAAGAGCTCCAGAAGCTGATGCTACCAACTCAGTTGTCTCCAAGGTCTGCACTAAATCATGATTGATAACATCATATTTTCTTTTCTTTATCCTCATGCTCCATCCTTTTCTACTTTGTTTCTTCTCAAAAATCAGTTTTACTTTTCTCACTCATTCCTGGTTGATAATATATATTTCTGTAGCTAACTAAGTGGGTGTCAATGTGTTTTATTTACTTTTTGAACCTATGTAGATGAAAGTGAGGTTCAAGCATTGCCTACCCACCATTATTTTCCCCTTCAATGTTAAATCTCTTCTTTGTGTTCTGCCTTTCTCCTCTTAGGATATCCCTCTTTGATACTCATACATTTTCTTTGTGTTCTGCCTTCCTCCTCTTAGGATATCCCTCTTTGTTACTGGTACACTTTTTTAAAGATCCTATCAACATAATCAACTCACATTCACATCCTTTCTTTATATGGAATCCTTCTAATTGTTACAATAATGATAAATTTCTTGAGAGTTGCATGGATCATTTTTCTATTATGGAATGTTTATAGTTAAACTTGTTGAGTCCTCTATAATTTATCTTTCATTTTTACCTATGTTTCTCTCAAATCTTGTGTTTTTAATTCCAAATTTTATTTTCATTTCTGGTCTTTTCATCAGAAATTCTTGAAAGTCCTCTGCTGAATATCCATATCATTCTCTCTAGTCTTCTGCTGCTTAAAAATAGAATTAGACAAATAGAAGATAATGGATTAATGAGATAAAAGGAAAAGACACAATAAAAAGTCAATAATGAAAAACAAAATAGAAAAAAATTGTGAAATATATCATCTAAAAAAGAACTGACCTGGAAAATAATTCGAAGAGAGATAATGTAAAAAGTATTGGACTAATTGAAAATCACGATAAAAAAAACCATAGACATATTTCAAGAAACTATCGAAGAAAACTATATTAATATCTTAGATCTAGAGGACAGATATAAATTAAAATAATTCACCAGTAATCTGAAAAAGATCGCAAATTGTAAACTATTGGAATTATTAAAGCATATAGCAATGCCCTTGGTTCATTGAGAAAATATTTCAAGCATCCAGAAAGAAATCAGCTCAGTGAAGATCACAGAAAATTTCATAATTTTTAACTTTGATTGTGTGAGCTTTCTTTCATGTCTCATGAAATCATTAGCTTTTACTTATCTAATTCTAATTTTTAAATATTTTCTTCAGTGAGTTTTTATACCTCTATATTTATCCTATTCCATTTTAAGAAGTTATTTTATTGCGTGATTGCCCCCCCCTTTTGTCTCTTTTGACATGCCAAATTTTCTCTTAAGATGATATTTTTCTGCACTATTTTTTGTGCCTCCTTTTTTGTAAGACTTCATTTACATATTTATTTATTTTGCAGAACTCTCCTTTTTTTCCTAGTTTGTTTCTCTACCTTTTAATTCTTCCTTTAACACTTAGGAATTTATAAGCTCACATCCAATTAGCATTTTTAAGGGTTTGTTTGTCACTATTTTCACATTGATGATAGTAGGCTTTGTCTTTTTTTTTGTAGGCTTTGTTTTAATTTTTCCTGCCAGCATTGTAGCTTTTTATATTCAAGTAATTTTTGTTTGTTTCTTTTTGCTTATGTTATTGTTTCTTCCATTTCCTTAGTGGCATCTAGGCTATACACAGTGCACACAATGCCAGACCTGCAGCCTGAAAGACATATTCCTGAATTCAAGTCTGGTCTCAGTTATTTGATAGCTGTGTGACTCTGGAAAAATCAATTTATCCTTTTTTTTTTTCAGTTTCCTCATTTGTCAAATGAACTGGAGAAAGAAATGGCCTTCCACTCTAACATCTTTGCCAAATAAACTCTAAGTAGGGTCACAAAGAGTCACATATGACTGGTAAAATATGTTATTTGGTTATTTTTCAATCTATTTCTTGACTTTGACTTTTATATTAAAGTTGGGCTCTGTCTATTTTAGGGAGTGAGACACTCTTCTAAGCTTTAGAGTTTTTTGCACTGCTGGTTCCAGAATTATTTCAGGGAACTTCAAGTTTTTTAGTGTTTCTGAGATGATGTGATCCAGGGAGAGTTGCTCTTCTGAATTTTAGCATTCTCTTTACCCAGAGAATATATCTGCTCTCTTGTAAGTTCAAATGATATTGCACCTCTTTGTCCTCGAATTGTGACCCAGAATTGTGTATGATCATTGTAACCGGGTCCCATGCTCACTGCCAGTTCTAGACTCCCTATAGACTCTTTCTAACCAGTTCCTGACTCCCTTAAAGAAGCTGGCCTCAGAGTTCTCAAAGTTTATGCTGTAGCACAACCGCTTCCAAGACCTGGAGCTAGTGTTGTTGCCTCTAGGTCTTGCAGTAAGATTTGGAAGTACAGCATTTAGAATCAAGTTAAAGTGTTTCCAACTATGTCTCTGAGATTACTATGAGCCAAGAATTTTCTGCCACATGTCAGACACAAAGAATGCATATGAACATTTGAGGTGTGATCTCTAACTTATATGAATGACAGCATAAGATCACTTAAGGCTAAAACATTTAGCTCCATCAAATTCTGAAAGTTTGTTCTGTTCTTGTAACTTCAGATATTACATCTAAAACTGTACTTGTTAGGGAGGAGGGATGTTATGAGAGATGGGATATACTTTGTTCCACCACTACTGATTCATAATGTCATTTTAGCTTTATTCATCTGAATGGAGTTTCAGAGCAAATGATATGGATTAGGAAATACATCATAAACCTTTTTTATTATCTCTCTCAGTCTTACTTGTGTGAGTACAACCATTTGTGATAGTGAATAAAACTGAATAATTATCACTTGGGATGGGAAAAATGTGATAGATTTCTGCATTAGAAGCTTCTGCTAAACAATAACCCATGCTCTAATCAGGTAGATTAGGGATAGATCTATGTAGAAATTTAGGGAAGTACCTCTTTAATCAGAGTAGCTTCAGCAGAAGTCAATGAAAAGGCTTTTACATTTTTACATTTTCTCATAAAATGCCTACTTATATATGGTTATTAAATACACATAATTTATAGTTCATCTTATATCAATTAACTTGGTATTACAGAAATGATTGATTAGCTTTTATCTTTTGGTAAGAATCTGAAATAATCTTTAAATGGCAGACTTGTCAGCTCGGTGACCATGGATATGTAAATGGATAACTGCAGGATAATTGTCCTACTGAAAATTACAAATGTTTTGTGACTGCAGAGATATTATTATTAATGAACATTTATTGTGTATGAACAACATTTCAGGTGCCATATAGAACTAACTAATGAATTTTCTCTTCCCAAACCATCATTATTCTGCTTGGGAATGGAGTAAGGGGATTGAAAGGGTTATGGGCAGCCCTGTGCATAGTTGTGTCATAATTAAATGACATTTTGGAAAATTGCTTAAAGTTCAATAGGACAGTGGGCCTGTTTTAAAGTTTCTTTTCCCTTCTAATAAATCTTAGGGAAATTCCTCAAGAACATGACAAAATCTTTGTGATTATTGATCATGCATTGTTCCTTTGTAAGGTTTATCATAGCAACTGTTTTCTATTATTAGCTATGAAGTCCTTGTTTCTGACACTGGTGAGATATTCAAATTGTTGAAATAGTCCAAGAGATAATAAACTTACTAGTATCACAATCAGTTCTGATTAATGTGCAGCAATAACCATATTTCATTTCATTACAGATTATCAATAGCAACTATAAATTAATAAATAATCGAAATTTGATTTTTAGTAAATTTAATTAAGCTGGCCCTGATTTCTTTTCAAAATTACTTAGTTATATTTGAAAGCCCTAGAGGAACAATTATAGAATAACACAGCTGTGTTATTCTAATACCTAGTTGTATTATAAATGAAATAGAGACAAAATTAACAAGTACTCAGAAAAAAATACAATTTAAAATAGATGATGGTATTTTAATGTTGAAAATGGAAATAGGTAACTATTTTATGTTTTTAAATATCAATATTTTTCTGTGCAAAAATAGCAACATATTAACCTACTAAGCAGCATGAGAAAAAAGTAACCATAATAATACTGTTCTTATTTTATATTTTGACTTTTCAAACTATTTTCATATAAATTGCCTCTCATAAGTACTTCTTATCTCCACTATGATATCTTGAATCAGTATATATTTAAAATTAAGAAGTTTCATTTGCATCTCAAGCAACATATAATAATCTAGCTTTGTTTAGACACATGACTCCATCCTCATTTTCAAAAAGGGCAAAATATTCTTAACTAAAAAAATACTAATAGGTATCGTTTAATTGCTATTTTCATCATGGATGTTAATAAATGAATAAGAGCAAAGTAATAAATTGAAAATCCTGTAATATACTTGTTAAAGGAAATATAAAAAGAGGCTGATGAAAATTTGTCTCTATTGCTCCTAGCAAGCATAGAATATGTTCAAAGAAGTTATGAACTTGTTTGCATATTCTGTACATATTTGCTTTTAAAGGAGGTTTACTTTTGAGACATCCTAAGAAATTATACATATTAAGGTCTTATTTGTGGATGCTTAATTTTGTTATTCATGAGTATGGATAAAAGCCACAGAATAGTGTTTGAATTTTAAACAATATTCAAATATATAACACCAGGTACATGTATATGTGTGCATACACATATGTGTGTGCATAAATATAATGCATGTGCATATATGTATAAACATATCTATACATACATGTGCATGTATGCATGTATATGTATATATGTGTGTCATGTATTTATACATGCATACCTTTATATTCTCTATGTCTGTTTCTCTCTGTCTCTCTCTCTCTCTCTCTCTGTCTCTCTCTCTCAATCTTCATTTATACCTACTTCTCTATCTGAACACACTCAAACACATAAACACATGTATACACAGTTGGTATTTCAAAATCTTAGAGCAGATTTAGACTTTAGAATTGTTAAAGATTTAATACCTTATACTTCAAGACCTTTGGAACATGTAATATATAACACAGTACTCTCATATATAAATATGCCTACAATATGTGAATATAAATACTAAATACCTCAATCATATATATGAATGTCTATGTGGTTTCTTCTATATAGCTAGTCTTTCCACCTGTTCTAATTGCAACCTAACTACAATGGAGTAGCCAAGTCTGGTCCTTTATTGTGAAAAAATAAACAACAACCAAAAAAAAGTTAAAACTAATCCAATCTGTTCTCTATTGCAAGAGGTTTGATGTTCCCCTGATGCCTTTCAGGCTCAGTTTTATTGAGCCTGCCTTGGCATTATGGTGGCAAAGCATTTGAGGACACAGTATAAATTTGATATTATGAATATTATCATTATGATTATATAATTATTATTATTGAGCAAAGTGAGATTTCAGTAGATGGAGTGTGTGTGTGTATATTTATGAATGTGTATCTGTGTATAATATTTACATCAGATGTTATCTTAATGAGACAAAATATATGATATTTTCAAAATTAAATTGCTACTATTCTTTGCTTAGAATTCGACATGTTCATTCATTCCTTATTATATTTAATAATCATATTCCTATTTTAGTTTCTGGAAATTCAGATCTCCCTGTAGCAGAAAATCATAGAATCATAGATTGAGATCTAGAAGGGATCACAGAAACCACAGTTGAACTTTCTCCTTCTGTATATAAGCAGAGGAACAAAGAAATTAAGTAACAACTTGTTTAAGACCATACACAAATAGTATATGTTGGAGATGAAATCTGAAAACAAGAATATTGACTCCAGAGGCATTGATATTTCTCATAAACCATGGAGTCTCTATGACAAATAACATTCTTCAGATGATTGAGCATTTGAAAAATTGTTTGGATGACCTGTTTGTTTTGTTTTTTTAAATCACTTTTGATTCCAGAGAAAAGGTAGTGATAATTTGGCTTTGGTATTGTCTTATGTTTTGTTCAATTAAGATCATTTCAGATAAAAACATAAAGTATCTTGTTTGGTAGCAAATGATAAATGATAAGATGATTACTATAATGCCTAATTCTCTATTAAGGGCATGAGATAATTTATGCTTGTTCAAATTGTATTCCTGGTTCTGCTTGATTTGTTCAGTCTCAGTTCATGTAAATATTTCCAAGCCTTTCTAAAAATCACCTTGTTATTCATTTTTATAGAACAATATTCTTCCATTATCCTCATGTGCCACAACTTGTTCAGCCATTCTCCAATTGATGGACATCTACTCATTTTCTAATTCTTTACTACAACAAAAAAGAGCTGCTACAAATATTTTTGCATATGTGGGTCTTTGCCCTTTCTTTATGATTTCCTTGGGACACATAGCTAGTCATGCCACTGCTGAGTCAAAGAGTAGCCCTTCGGATATATTTCCTGATTGTTCTCCAGAATGGTTGGATCATTTTACAATCCCAACAACAATGTGTTAGTGTCCCAGTTTTCCCACACCAGCTTGAATATTTATCATTATGTTTTCCTGTCATCTTAGACAATCTAAGAGGTGTGAGGTGGTACCTCAGAGTAGTTTGAATTTAAATTTTTTTTATCAATATAGAATTTTTTCATACAAATATAGATGGTCTTAATTTCATCATCTGAAAATTGTTCATATCTTTTGTTAATTTATAAATTTAAAAATGGCATGTTTTCTTATAACTTTGGAACAGTTTTTAAAATATATTTTAGAAATGAAACCTTTATCAGAAATACTAGCTGTGACAGTGTAAAGACGGTAGAGAGGAGACACATTTTTATTAACCTCAGAATAACATGGGACCTGGCCTCACCCACCCAGCACAAGAAGATAGTCAACATTGAACTAGTGTGGCCAGTATTGCCTGTACAGAAAGATTGAACAATCTCTACATTACCCTAAAATCTTTTAAATCTTAAAAAAATATTAGCAAAAAATCATAGATAGTTTTTATGGAGAAAGAGAACAGATTTCAAGCCCTGAGAACACTCAAAACAGATCATCTCCAGATGAAGCCCCAAAGGGTGATAGTAGATGGTTCCCATCTCACAGGACTCTTGGAAGAATTCTTAGAGACAAATTTTAGAAGAAAAAAATGATGCAAGGAAATATGAAGATTACAGGACAATTTGGAAAAGGAAACAGAAATTATCTGAAATCGCCTTAAAATAAATTTAGTGAAATGTAAAAAACCTACAACTTTTTACAAAATAGATATGACAAAATGGAAAAAGAAAACAAGTCCTTGAAAAATAGCATTTTTGAAATGGAAAATAAATTCATTGAACATAACAACTCATTTCAAAATTCAATTGGTCAAATGCAAAAAGGAGCTAAAAAGGGTAAATGAAGAAAATAATTCACAAAAAAATTAGAACTATACAAATGGAAAGGAATGATTCATGAGACATCAAGAACCAGTCAAAACCAAAAAAAAATGGGGAAAAAAGACAAAATTGTAAAATACATTATTGGAAGCCAAACCTATCTTGAAAATAGATTTAAGAAAGACAATCTAAGTATTATTGGACTTCCTGAAAATCATGATGAAAAAAAGAGCCTACACATCATCTTACAGCGAAATCATCAAGGAAAAATGCCCTGATATTCTCGAACCAGAGGATAAAACAGCCATTGAAAGAATTAACTGATCAACTCCTGACAGAGAACTCAAAATGAAAATTCCAAGGAATATTGTAGGTAATTTTCAGAATTATTGGATCAAGGAGAAAATATTGCAAGGAATCTATAAAAAACTATTGAGATATTGAGGAAACACAATCAGGATCACTCATGAACTAGCAGCTTTTATCTTAAAGGATTGATGGGCTTGGAAACGGATATTCCAAAAGGCAAAGGAAATTGGATTGCCAAGAATAAACTATCCAGCAAAACTGAGCATTATTTTTAGGGAAGAAGATGGATTTTCAATGATACAAGTGAATTTTATTTATTTCTTATGAAAAGACCAAAGCTGAATAGAAAATTTATTCTCAAAACACAGAACTCATAAGAATAAAAAAGTAAAAAGAAAAACATTCTTGAGAACTATATTTCTCCTATGGATATACTTAGAGGATGGAGGTATATGTTTTTTCTATTTTTTTATATTCTTTTTATTTTTCCAAATGCATAGTTTTACATATTCACCTTTTTTAACATTTTCACATTGATTATTTATTTAATTCGCAGAATAAATCCTGAGCTAAGTAAAGTTATTCTTACATAATTTATGAGAAAATTGGAATACAGTGAGGTCAAGCCATTTACTTAAGGTACTATGTTATTAATGGAAGGACTAAATCCGGAATTATGCCCTACTAATTAGAAATACTCTTCCTCATATTATACAGTAGTCTTACTAAACATCTGTCATTGTAAGGCTATGTAAAGCAGAAAATAAATAAGCATTTTGGCCAAGATGGCGGAGTGAGCGACTCTCTGTGTCCTCCTCTGACCTTCTCTGAAGTCAACAGTAAAATAAGCCTCTGAACTGATCTTTAAGTCAATGAACCCAGAAATATTTGGACTAAGAATTTCTGCTTGCTGAAGTTACCTTTGGAGAACTCATAAAGGTCTGTTTCAGTCGCGCAGAGAGGGCTAGCAGTGGGGGTTAACAGTTTGCCAGGCGTCTGGGAGAGGCAGGAAACTGGGCAGGGCTCAGGGTGGCAGAAACTCAAAACAGGTGATGAGACTTTCTGAGGCACTCGGTGACACTCTGCCCTGATTGCGGGCAGGTGCTCTGGCAAATCTGCCTTTTTTGATTTCACAGAGAAACTTGTCCTTTGCTACAGGGAAGTGGGAAGGAAAGGAGGAAAAGAAAGGGATAAACCAATAGGAAGGAAAATAGAAGAATCAGGGGAAAGGAGTAAAAAAGGGGGAGGGGCTCTAAAAAGGGGAGGATTGTTTGGGGGAGGAGGTCATCAAAAGCAAAATACTGAGGAGGGGGAAGGGAGAAAGGGGAAAGAAAAGGGAAAAACATAACGGGTAAATAAGATGGCAGGAAATAAAGAATTAGTTATTCTAACTGTGAATGTGAATGGGATGAACTCTCCCATAAAGCAGGAAGCAGATAGCAGACTGGATTAAAAACCAGAATCCCACAATATGTTGTCTACAAGAAACACATCTAAAACATAGTGACACATATAGGATGAAGGTAAAAGGCTGGAGCAGAACCTATTATGCTTCAGGTGAACAAACAAAAAAAAAAAAAAAAGCAGGGGTAGCAATCCTTATCTCAGACCAAATAAAAGCAAAGATAGATCTAATCAAAAGAGATAAGGAAGGAAACTATATTTTATTAAAGGGTACCATAGATAATGTATCAATATCAATACTAAATATGTATGCACCAAGTGCAATAGCATCAAAATTCCTACAGAAAAAAATTAAGAGAGATGAAAGAAGAAATACACAATCAAACTATACTAGTGGGGGTCTCAACCTTGCTCTCTCAGAATTAGATAAATCAAACCACAAAATAAATAAGAAAGAAACTAGGGAGGTAAACCAACTGTTAGAAAAGTTAGGTATGATAGATCTATGGAGAAAATTGAATGCAGACAGTAGGGAGTTTACTTTTTTTTCAGCGGTCCATGGAACGTATACAAAAATTGACCATGTATTAGGGCATAAAAACCTCAAAATCAAATGCAGAAAGGTAGAAATAGTAAATGCATCTTTTTTAGATCATGATGCAATAAAAAATCACATGCAATATAAGGACAGGAGAAAATAAACCAAAAGTTAATTGGAAATTAAATAATCTAATCAGGAAGAATGAATGTGTGAAAGAGCAAATCATAGACACAATCAATAATTTCATCCAGGAGAATGACAATAATGAGACAACATACCAAAATTTGTGGGATATGGCCAAAGCAGTTATAAGGGGCAATTATATATCTCTAGATGCTTACTTGCATAAAATAGAGAAAGAAAAGATCAATGAATTGGGCTTATTATTAAAAAAAACTAGAAAAAGAACAAATTAAAAACCCTCAATTAAATACCAAATTGGAAATTCTAAAAATAAAAGGGAAAATTAATAAAATTGAAAATAAGAAAACTATTGAATTAATAAATAAAACTGAGTTGGTTTTATGAAAAAACCAACAAAATAGATGTCTTTAGTTAATTGTATAAGAAAAAGGAAAGAGGAAAATCAAATTGTTAGTCTCAAGAATGATAAGGGAGAACTTTCTTCCAATGAAGAAGAAATTAGAGTAATTCTTAGGAGTTACTTTGCGCAACTTTATGCCAGTACGTTTGATAATCTAAATGAAATGGAGAAATTTCTACAAAAAATATAGATTGCCCAGGTTAATAGAAGACGATATAAACTATTTAAATAGTCCCATATTAGAAAAAGAAATAGAATAAGCTATTAGCCAATTCCCTAAGAAAAAAATCTCCATGGCCAGATGGATTTATTTGTGGATTCTACCAAATGAATATTTGAACAATTAATTCCAATACTATACAAACTATTAGAAAAAATAGGGACAGAAGGTATACTACCAAATTCGTTCTATGAGACCGATATGGTGCTGATAGCTAAACCAGGTAGGGTGAAAACAGAGAAAGAAAACTATAGACCAATTTCCTTAATGAATATTGATTCAAACATCTTAAATAAGATATTAGAAATGAGATTACAGAAAGTCATCCCCAGAATAGTACACTATGACCAAGGAGGATTTATACCAGGAATACAGGGCTGGTTCAATATTAGGAAAACTATCAGCATAATTAATTATATTAATAACCAAACTATCAAAAACCATATGATTATCTCAATAGATGCAGCAGAAGCATTTGATGAAATCCATCACCCATTCCTATTAAAAACACTAGAGAGTATAGGAATAAATGGGCTCTTCCTTAAAATGATTAGTAGCATCTACTTAAAACCATCAACAAGCATCATATGTAACGGAGACAAACTAGAACCATTTCCAATAAGATCAGGAGTGAAACAAGGCTGCCCACTGTCACCATTATTATTTAATATTGTATTAGAAATGTTAGCTTTAGCAGTAAGAGAAGAAAAAGAGATAAAGGGAATTAGAGTAGGTAATGAAGAAACCAAATTATTACTCTCTGCAGATGACATGATGGTACACTTAGAGAACCCTAGAGGCTCAACTAAAAAACTACAAGAAACAATTCACAACTTTAGGAAAGTTGCAGGATTCAAAATAAATCCACAAAAATCATCAGCATTTTTATATATTTCCAACAAAGTTCAGCAGCAAGAGATACAAAAAGAAATTCCATTCAAAATAATGGATGATAGTATCAAATATTTGGGAATCTATCTGCCAAGGAAAAGTCAGAAACTATATGAACTAAACTACAAAACACTTTCCACACAAATAAGACCAGACCTAGTCAGTTGGAAAAACATTAAGTGCTCATGGGAAGCCTGAGAAAATATAATAAAAATGACAATACTACCCAAACTAATCTACATATTTAATGCCATACCAATCAAACTCCCAAGAAATTATTTTACAGATCTAGAATAAAGAGTAGCAAAGTTCATTTGGAAGAACAAAAGGTCAAACTGATACATTGTTGGTCGAACTGTGAACCGATCCAACCATTCTGGAGAGCAATTTGGAACTATGCTCAAAAAGTTGCAAATTGTGCATATCATTTGACCCAGCAGAGTTTCTACTGGACCTATATACCAAAGAGATTTTTTTTTGCCTTTTGCTGAGGCAATTGGGGTTAAGTGACTTGCCCAGGGTCACCAAAGAGATTTTAAAGGAGGGAAAGGGACCCACTTGTGCAAAAATATTTGTGGCAGCCCTTTTTGTAGTGGCAAGAAACTGGAAATTGAAAGGATACCCATCAATTAGAGAATGGCTGAATAAATTATGACATGTGAATGTTATGGAATATTACTGTTCTGTAAGAAATGACCAACAGGAGGATTTCAGAGAGGCCTGGAGAGACTTGCAT
>JAJPUD010022834.1:0-20806 GCA_023553655.1 Myrmecobius fasciatus | reverse complement strand
GAGAGAGAGAGAGAGAGAGAGAGAGAGAGAGAGAGAGAGAGAGAGAGGAGAAGAGACAGAGACAGAGGGCGGGGGTGGGGGTGGCTGCCGCCAGCGTCCTTCCACTACATACATACGGCACCGGCACCGGACGGGTGGAGACGCGACACGCCACGCAGGTCTCCAGCCGCAGCTCTGAGATCTCTGGGAGGGAGGACACGGCCAGCCGGAGGAGAGGGGAGGGATGGGGTGGTCTGTGGAAGACGGGAGAGGGGGTAGTGGAGGGTGGGGGAAGGGGAGGGGAAGGGAGAGGGTGGTCCCTGGAAGGAGGGAGAGGATGGTAGAGGGAGGGGAAAAAAAGGGTGGTCCCAGAAGGGAGGGAGGGTAGGCTGTTCTTGGAGGGAGGGTGACTGGGTGGTCCCTAGAAAGGGAGGGCACTGGAGAGAAGGTGCTCCCTGGAGAGAAGGGGAGGAGAGATTGGTTCTGAGAGGGAGGGTGAGCCATGGAGGAAAAGAAGGTGGGCTATAGACACACGAAGGGAAGAGCTGGTGGTCCTTGGAGAGAGGGAGAGGGGACAAGGGTGTCCCTAAAAGGAGAGAGAGGGGGAGAGCCTGCAGGAGGGTAAGGGAGATAGGATGAGTTGCCCCTACTGAGGTCCAAGCCTCCAAAATACTTGGGTTTTGATTGATGGCTTCCTAAAAGGAACTGGAAAGTGCTTGATGTGAATCGAAGGACACATTTAGAGGCGCCTTGTTAGTGCTCTCGCTGCGCCCCCTCCCCAAATTACTTTGTATCTAATTTGCATCTATTTTGCATTTGATTTTCTATGTACATGTTGATTTTCCCCAGTAGAAAGTAGGCTCTTTGAAGGGCAAGAGACACACCCCCATATTGTTTCTGTGTTACTAGAACCCACTGGCGGGGTCTGCCACATGATAGGCCTTCAATAAATGCTCATATTGAATTGAACGAGAAGAGAATTGTATCTGGAAGAAGAGAGAAGGGGCCCCGGGGAGGAAGGGAAAGAGGACAGTGGCTCCCAAAGAAGGAGGGGGGAGAGGGGAGAAAGTGGGCTTGAAGGAGGAGAAAGGTGGTCTCTGAAAGGAGGGGAAGGGAGGCTGGTTTGAGGGGAATGATAAAGGGCAGACCATGAAAGGAGGTAGAGAGAAGGGGGGGGGGAGGTGGTTTGAAGAGGTGGGAGAAGGAATGAGGGGAGGTGAATATTCAGTGGCTCCCCATTGCCTGGAGGATAGGGTGTAAAGTCCTTTTACTTTCCCAGCAGAGGCCAGAAGTTGAGGGGAGGGCAGTGAGTAGTGGTATGAGGGTTCCTTCAAAGCCAGGGGACACCTAGCTTTTCCTATTGTTTCTTTTTCTGCTGGGAAGGCAGTTGGAGGCAAGATCCGGTGGGGGATGGGGAAGGCCTTGGAGAGAGATTCTGCTGGGGAATCAGGGCAGAAACAGTTGCTTGGAGTGGGTGGGGAGGCCACAGTTAAGTTATTGAGACTAAGTCGATACTCTCTGTGACTTGGTAGAAGAAGGGGAGCTGAGGAAGTCTGGAAGCTAAGGGATTGCCACACTAGGCCTGAAAGCTAGGTGAAAGTTTCCTTTATTATTTACTTCTTGGTTTAAAGAAATCCATTAAAATCTGCATGCACTCCCACTTCCCCTCTGTCCTTTGGACTCTCCAGCTCCCATCAGAGCCCATCTCGGGGGCTCCCTTCGACCTAAAACCTTTCCCACCCCCCCCTAGTTCATCCTGCCCACCCTCCCAAATTTTGCAGATGTTTTCTGAGTATATTTCGGGTATTTGCTTTCCCCACCTCGCCTCCCCAAGAGAGTGTAAGCTCCTATGAGGGCAAGATTGGATCTTTGTAGCCTAGATGCCACTTGGAGCATGGCGGACTGTGGGTTGAATTGATCTGAATGAAGAGGTGTTTCGAAAGAAGAGGCCCTGAATGGCACTGCCCAGAATTCAGGGTTTGTCTGAGGGAGACAGGTTCTTGCCGTGTGCATGGCGTGATCCAGCCTTCTGAGTTTTGTTTTCATTTGAATCGGGGATCTCATGAAAAACCGAGCATGGACCTTGTGAAATGGCAGCCCCCAGACCCACACTATTGGAAGCTATACAAAGGGAGGCTGAGTGGAGAGGCTGAGGGAGATGAGAGGCTAGGAGGCTGGAACAGTCCCGAGCACCATCTTTTAGAAGCTAGAGGGTGTCCAGAGGAAACCAGTGGGGCTGGGGAAGAAGGGCTTTGGGTCCATTCAACATGATGATTGGTTGAAGGGCCAAGGGAAACCCAAGAGCTATCTATCCCCAAGTATTTGAATTCCATTTTGTCTGCTTAGCAATATTTTTGCCTCCCCTGAGCTGGCCGGCAGTGGAGTGGACTGCCAGGAGGAGGGGGCCGAATGACTGACGGGGAGGCAGTTAGAGTTCTGAACTTGCCGTCGGGGAGACCCAAGGTGGATTCCTGACTCAAATATTTACATAGCTGGGTGACAAGTCACTTTATCTCAGCCTGGTCCCATATCCATTATATAATAACAGTTGCCTCCCAGTGGCATTGTAAGGATCAAATGAGATAATGTCTGGAAGCATTTTGTAATCTCTCTATACATACTACCTGCCACCGCCACCACCACCACTACCATCATCATCATCATCATCATCATGTTATTATTTGTCAAGATGTACTCTAGAGAGATTCCTGTTGGGGGGGGATTATACTAGATAGCTTTCTAAGGTCCCTTCCAGCTCTACAGCTGGCAAGTCACTTGCCCTCCTGGGCCTCAGTTTCCTTTTCTGTAAAATGAAGCGATTGGACTACTTAGCCTTTGAGTCCCTTCCGGCCCTCGATCTGGGATCCCATGTGTGACTTTGGCTAAGTCCTTTCCCCTCTCAAGTCTGGGTTTTCCTCCTCTATAGAACTCGAAGGCTGAGAGCTGGGATTTTGTGGCTTGTGCTTGTCGGTGTTGAGGAGCTTTTTGGGCTGGTGGGAACTACAAGAAACATGGGGTTTGGGCCTATGAGCCTCCCTCACCTAGGCCTGGTCCCTCCCTCACAAGGTGTGTAGCAGAATGGATAATTTAGGCCAAATGGGCCTTGAGTCCTGGACAAATCCTTCCATTTGCGGCCTAGCCTCTTTCTGGTGCATCCCCCAAACCTTCTCTTCCTGCTTCTGTCCTGAAGGCTTTCTCTTGTCCTTTTGCCTATCGGCTCCGGTCTCCCCTCGGCCCCTCCCCATGGTAAAGGGGGCGGTGCTTGTCCAGTACCTTTCTATCTCCCTTCTCCTTGCTGGAGGCCCTGGTTTCCATGGGCTTTCCCAGAAGCCCATGGCAGATTCCATGCCTGCTCCCACTTGGCTGCCGGTTAATCCGATAGCCCTCCTAAGTGATGGCGCGGTGTTGAGTTAAGGTGCTAACCTTTCGAAGAAGTGTCTCGCCCCCCCCCCCCCCGCCCCGGTTTCCCGGCCTTCCCAGCCCGTAGTTTGGTGTGTCTAGCTTGAAACCATTTCCTGCCTCTTTGGTCATTGAAGAAGCGTTCCCAGCCTTGGAAAAGGCCACCTGCCTTAATGGGCCAGCGCTGTCTGGGTGGCCTGAGAGATCGTGTGCCGCCATCCGGGATTGCGGCCCTGCCTGGCGCCTCATTGACCCCCCCCTCCCCCTCCCCCCAAAGCGGCCACTTATTGGGCCCAGGCCAAGAGGCTTTCTTTGAAAGGCGCGGTAATCTTCTTCTTCTCGCCCTTCTCGTGTCTCCATAGCGACCCCCTGATCTGCCATGGAGTCTTCGTGGTAAGGCCCTTAAGTGGGATGCGGGCCGGGCAGGGAGCAGAGGGGCCACCTGTGTGCAAGCGGCCGCCCCGCCCTCTCTTCCCTTCGGCCCCCCCCCCCCCCGCCTCGTGGCCCGCTCCCGCCTCGGGGCCCGCCCGTTTAACCGGTGGCTGCTGTCCATTGTAGGGGGAGGCAGCGGAGCCCCGCGGCCGCGGCTCTCTTCTTGCTTTCCAAGGCAAATGGTCTGCACGCTTGCTCGCTCGCTCGCTCCCGGTTGGAAAATGGAACATCTCCCCAGCACGGCGCCCCTCCCCCAAACCTTTCAGCCCGGGGGAGGTTGTCTTGAGGAAATCACCGTGTTCGGTCCCCGGCACTGCAGGAATCAATAATCTATTGAAGGAGAGGACGGGGGAGGGGCCCGCAGGGAGGGAAGCCGCTGCTGCTTACATAAAACATGGCCCACGACCTTGGCATTATTGCTTATCAGCTGGCCTCTGATTGGGCTACACAGAGTCAGGAGGATTTGGGTTTACCCCTAGAAGCTGAGTGGTCCTGGACAAGTCACTTGACCTTTATGTGCCTCGGACCACTCCCTAGGACAGATGTCTTGGAGCTCTGCGGCGGGTGTGTATGTGGGTGAGTGTGTGTGTGAGTGTGAGTGTTTAGGGGTGTGTGTGTGTGTGTGTGTGTGGGTGGGTGGGTGGGATGGGAGGGTAGGATGGGAAGTGGAGTTAATAGAGGAGCCACTTCCCAAATCTGGGAACCCCCTCAAGGAAACCCTGACCTTCATCATTCTCTCTAAGCCCAAAGGCCTTCCTGTAGCCTCTTTTCCTCCCCAGGTGCTGGGCAATCGCTCCCCCAAGCCTATTTCTCCCAACCCCGGATATTCTCTTACGGCCTCCTCTCTCAGCTATGGTCCCAGTAAAAGGCTCTCCTCCTTCCTTCCCTGTGCTCTGAGCCTCTGTAATGGCTACTCTGCCTCCACTTCCACTCCAGCTTTTCCCCTTTTCCCCGAGTCACCTTTCCAATCATGTGGCGCTCTCTCAGAACTCTTCAGGGGATCCCCACTGTCTCTGAGACAAAGTCCCAAGTCCTTAGTCTGGCGTTAGAAATCTTCCACAAACTTCTTTCCACCTCCTTGCACGAGCATTGCCTGCCAACATCCCCCTTCTGTGCCCGCTTAGTCTTCCCGTCCCCCTCTCCCCAGTATACCAGGCTCAGCAGGACCTTTTGTTATCTTTTGATCCCTGCCTGGAAAACCCTTGATCCCCTTCTTGCCCCACCCTCCGAGGCCCTCTGTTTAGAGTCTCCCCTCCTGGCCCTCTGGGCCCCCTCACTGGCTGGTCTGCAGGTAAAACCTGGCTGCTAAAGCCCACTGGGAGCTCCCCAGGGAAAGGGTTGGGAGGATTGCTGGATGCAACTGTGGACCAAAGTGATCATTGGCGGGGAGGGGAGATCTCCCCCAGATCTCTTCCTGCCCATCTCCTCCTAGATCATTGATGTGTCTATCCCACTGCAGTAGGAAGGTACCTCAGAGGTCATTTTACCCAATCTCATTTTGCAGAGAAGGAAACTGAGGCCCGGGGAGGAGAAAGGACTTGGTAGTAAATAGCAAAGCCCTGATTTGAACTGAGGTTCCCCAACCCTGAATCTGGTGCTTTTCTCACACTCCCCACCCAGCTCCCAGCGATGGAGCTGGTGGCAGTGGTGGCCGCGGTGGTGGCGGTGGCAGCAGCAGCAACAGCAGCAGAGCCCAGGTCTGAGAGGGCCTCCAGCCCTGCCCCCATCTCCCCAGCAGGCTCCTCCCTGCCCCGCCCCACTCCAGCCCGAATTGAAGGGCCACACAAGGCTTCCTATTGCACATTGGCTCTTTAATCATTCCAACAACAGCTGTCACACCAGAGGGTGCCCCAAACAGTTCGGGGAGGGGCCCTGAAGACTGCTGAGGGGAGGAGGGTGGGGTGGGGGAGCAGGCAGCTCAGTCCCTTTACTACTTACTCCTGGGTCAAGAGCCCATCACTACCCTAGGCTCTCAAAAGGAAGCTCAGCTTCTTGGGGATAGGTTGGGGGTGACAGAAGAAGGTGTTTGATAGAGTCATTCTCTTGGTGTGTTTGTCCTCCCAGTCCAGGGCCCTACAATGAAGCTGTACCCCTCCTCCCCACTTAGTGCAGGGCTGGGCCCAGTTAGCACAAGGAATTAGCTTGGCCAAGGCCATCCGCCTCCACCTGACGGTTTTCAGGATCGAGGCTCCTGCAGTCTGGATGGCAAGGCCAAGGTGGGACACCAGAGAAAGGAAGAGAGGAAGCTGCTGCTAGAGGCTGAGTCAGATCCCACCACCATCTCCCCACCTCAGCTGCTAGGAAAGTCCCATCCCCTCCTGGAGCTCCCAGTTGTGTTCCTTTCGATGCCATCCCCCAACCCATAGCCATCTCTTCTGGGGTTCAGAAACAGGTCTTCCTTCATCCGCCTCTTTCTATCTACTTAGAACTGTGATCCTCTTAGCACATGGGGTAGGGGCTAATGAACTAAGACAAGCTTCCACTTTCCCTGGGGACTGAGTGCTAAAGAATAGATCGAAGTATCAGGCACAGGCAGGAAGGGGCAGAAAAGAGGAAAAGAAAGAAATGAAGGAGAGAGACAGCAGAAGAAAGAGAGAAATGAGGGATAAAGAAGGAAGGAGAGAAAGAAGTGAGAGAAAGAAATGGGAGGAGACAGAAGTGAAGGAAACAGGGGAGGTGAGAGAATTGCAGAATAGAAAGGAAAGGAGAAAAAGAAGTGAGGAATAGGAAAGAGAGGAGAGAGAAGTGAGAGAGATAAGGGAAAAGAGAGAGAATGGAAGGATAGAGAGGGAAGGAGAGAGAGAGGAGAAAGAGAGGAAGACAGAAAGAAATGAGGGAGATAGAAGGGAGAAGAGAGGGAAGTGAAGAAAAGAGAAGAGAAAGGAGGGGGAAGTGAGAGAGCCAAAGGGAGAGGAGAGAAGGGAGAGAGAGGATGAGAAAAGTCAGGAAGAGAAACAAAAGAAATGAAGGAGAAATGGGAGAGAAAGATACAGACAGAGAAAAAAAGATGGGAGAAAATCAGAGGAGAGGGAGAGCAGAGAAAAACAGGAAGGAAAAGAACTACTTTGGGGTGAAAGGAGAAAGGGAACAAGGAAAAAGAAAGCAGCTAGAGAAAGTAGAGACAAGAGAAGAAAATGAAAGAGGAAAGGCAGCAGAGAAGAAAGGATAGAGAAAGTAAAGAAAGGAAAGGGAGAAAAGAGGAAGAAAGAAGGCAGGATCTGGGAGAGGAGACAGAAAGGAAAAGATGGAAGAAGGGAAGATGGAAGAGAGGAGAATTAAAGGAAGGAGAGTTAAGAGAAAGGGGAAAAGACAAAGGACATAAGGCAAAGGGGGAAGAGAGGAGATAGAGACTAGGAAAGAGAAGAGGAGAAATGAAGGAGGGAAAGAAAAGATGGAGAAGAAAAAGGAGACACAGAAAGAAAAGGGGAGCATGGGGGAGTAGAGAAAGAGCAGAGAAAGGGGAGGAGAGAGACATCCCTGCTGGAGTTGACACACTTGGACTAAACTCTATCCAGCATAGAAACACATCAAAGAAATGGCCAGAACTGGAGCTTTGGGGAATCTGTTTTGGAGATTCAGACGGATTGGGATGGGGAGAGTGGGGGGGGGGAGGTGAGTGAAACCCTAACCAGGCTGGCTGGCTCCTCAGTTCTGAAAGTACCAGATCTGGGGAAGGAATCTACCGGAAAGCCTAGGGCTCCCAGCTCTTCCATGTGGCTTGCTTGCCCTTTCCCTCTGTCTACCTCTATCTCTACTCAGTTATAGTCTTGGAGGTGGCAGGCCGGGAGCCAGAGCAGGAGAAAGGGAGGCCTCTTGCTCAGGGCCCGGAGTTGGGGCAAGATTGCAGGGGATTCATGTTAGATCAGTGTTTGGGGTGCAAGTGTGGATGCCAAGCAGGGTTTCCATTGAGCTAAGGGCGGGGCCTTTGGGGTTTGGGGTTACACATGACTTTGCCTCCTCCTATACCCTCTCTGTGGCTCTCTCCTGTTGTCTCCCTTCTCAACCAGGTTTCTTTCCCAAGGGGGTCCTGCTGCCTCCTCCCCTTCCTCACTACTTCTTGTAGTTGCCAAATTGGATAGCCAGGCGGTCGGTGACGCATCGGAAAGTGGCTGGCTGCACCTCCCAGTAGGGCACAGGGTTGTTGAAGAGGCTGATGCCATTGTAGTAGGCCCGCTTCACACCAAAGCCCACAGGGCAGAAGTCATTGACGCCCACTTTGGTGATGTTGTTGGAGTGAAGGTAGACCACCTGTCAGGGTGTGGGAGGGAGGAGAGATCTTGTTAATTTGTGTGCCATAAGTCCCCCCCTCTCCCCACCAGGTTTTTGCCCTGGAGGCCAACATGGCGGGGCATGCTTCTGCCCTCTTCTTCCTGGGGCCCCCCAAGGGCTTGCGGTTCTCATCTCTTCTCCTTGGACCTGCTTTCCTACTGGACAATCTTCCCTCTAATGCCCTTTAGCCTGAGATGCATGCAAGAGGAGACTGGGGAATCAGTGGCAAAGACGGGCACTGTCTCCCTCCCCCAGCCCCCACCACATTCAGCTCCCATTCTCCCCATTCCTGTCCCCTCTGCTTGCTTGTTTTTCCTTTGGAACCCTCCTTTATTACTAACAAACTCCTCTTCCTCTCCGATTCCATCCATTTAGTATTCCTCCAAGTTTAACTTTCTCCCCAAAGACCCCACATCTTTGGGCCCCTTGCCCAGGGCTGTTCCTTTTTTCCTGCCGCCCCTCCCGGGACCGGGAAGGAGAGCTGGACTTGTACGCTACCTCTTGTCTTTAAAAATTCTCTCCCTCAGGGGCAGCTAGGTGGCGCAGTGGATAGAGCCCCAGCCCTGAAGTCAGGAAGACCTGAGTTCAAATCTGGTCTCAGACACATAACATTCCCTAGCTGTGTGACCCTGGGCAAGTCACAACCTCAATTGCCTCAGCAAAAAGCAAAAAAAAAAAAAATCTCTCCTTCCTATCCAGGAGGATATTATTCATTTTCTTAACACTCTAAAAGTTCAATGCTTCGCTCACCCCCTTGTTGTCCCCCCCCCGAAAGTGCCCCCTTTGAATACCCAGGTTTCTGGGTTCCTTAGTGAGCTTGCTCTTATACCCCCATCTTCATTTTGCCTCAACCACACACACAGGAGTTATTATACTTCATTGTTCCGGGTGCCACAATCCCTAGGTATAGCTCTGCTTAGGGAATTGTGCTAGCCAGTCTTGAATTTAGTACTGATGGATTTGTGACTAAATCCTAGCTTGGCCACTTGCTGAGTGAGCTTGGAAAACAACAGCTAGTTTACTATTACTTAAGGTTAATAGAAAGTGATTGTACTTATTCTCTCCTCAGTTTCCTCCTTTGACAAATGAGGGGCCCGCACTAGCTTTCAAGGGGCCCTTCCAAGTTCTAAGGTCACAAATCTTTTGATGATCCAGGGGTGTTTAATCTGAAGGAGAGATGATCTAGGGAGAAATTGAAAGCTGTAGGACGGCTAGGTGGCGCCATAGTGCACAGAGGGCTGAGTCTGGAGTCAGTAAGACTCATCTTTCTGAGATCCAAGCTGGCCCCGGACACTCACTAGCTGTGTCAGTCTGGCCGAGTCACTTCACCCTTTTTGCCTCAGTTTCCTCATCTGTAAAATGATCTGGAGAAGGAAATGGCCAACCCACTCCAGTATCTTTAGCAAGTAAACACCAAAAGGAGTCACAAAGAATGGAACATGACTGAAATGACTGAACCGAAAGAACTTGCTTATAATGAAAGTGGCTCCAAAGTGGGCAGTACTATCGTCACTCTGTGTGTGTGTGTGTGTGTGTGTGTTTGATTCACACAAAGATGCTCATGATGGGGGAGATCTTGTTTGCCGTCCATGATCACCTGGGTCTCCTCCTCACACTCAGAGAGCTCAGAGGCAACAGCCCAGAAGATCCTCTGAAGGGGAAGGAGGTCTAGAGAGAGGACTAGCTGGGCTTTGAAGTCTCTGTTCTCTGGACAGTCGGAGACTCTTGAGGTACTTCTTCCCTTTGCCAAAAGGCGGTCTCAGATAATGTCAGGCTGCCAACAACGGGCCGCCCAAGGTTGCGAGAGCACAGACTGGGCAACTTGAAAGTCGAAATGTGGCCCGTTTCTTTGCTACCTGGGATGACTGGTGCAGGAAGGGGAGAGGAGTCTCTTTGGAAAAAGAAAATCTCTGTTTTGGTCTCATTTTGAAGGGTGAGCATCTCAGAGGAGAAAAAGGAAGCGTCTTCTTTAACCACCAGAGGGCACCCTTGCTTAGTGGATGGGGAGTGGGGGGGCCTGGGCAAGGATAGCTGCAGGGTCCCTTTCTACACCTCCCCCAGCACCAGATGGCCACAGCTGGAGGTGCCTCCATTCCCCTTTCAAAGGCACAGTGAGGGGCCTAGGGTCTTCTTTCCCAGAGTGGCAGAATGTCAGGGCTACGAGAAGAAGAAATTCAGGACCTCACTTCCCCCAGAGCAGCTCATTCCGTTTGTCCAGGGTGGCACTAGAACCAGGTGTCTTGTTTTCCAGGCCAGGGCTCTTTGGGAGGGGGAGGAGATGAAAGGATCGAATCCCAAGGGGTCAGGTCTTCACGCCAGTGGCTCCTGTCAGGCTTGAGCCATGACCAGTATCTCCTGATAAGCCAGATCTCATCTTATATGTTTGGGAAGGTTTGAGGTGACATTCTAGGGGAGGGTCAGGGCTGAAGTGAGCCTTCCCCCTTCCCTGCTCAAGTGACTTTCCCAAGATCACACTACAACTAAGTGCCTGAGGCTGGGTTTGAACTCAAGTTTTCCTTACTCCAGGCCTGGCCTTCCGTGCCCTAGAGCCACGCTGCTTCTAAAACCCTTCTAGCTCTGGGTTTCCCTTTTTGGGGAGTTGGCGATGAGTCTGGTACTCCTTTTTCTCAGGGAAGCTTGAGGTTTGGTGAACCTAAGGCTCTCTTCAGAGCTCCAAGGGATCTTGAAGGCTCCTATCTATAGTGCAAGGGCTATTTCTCTCAGGGTTCTTTGGGGGCTCTTCTTGCGCCCCAACCTCTTTCTGTGCCGTCAGAAGAGGCCTGAGCTTGTCCATTTTTCCTCACATCTGCCCCCAAGCTCGCACCGGCATGGAGGACCAAGGCCAGGTGGAGGCTGTCTTCAGTACAACTAATCCTGCAACGATGCATAATTTTGTGGATAGAGCCTAGAGTCTGGAAGGCCTGGGTTGGACTCTTACCCCCCTGCTTATTAGCCACGTGACTCTGGGCAAGCCCCGTTAGCTCTCTGACTTCAGTTTCCTCATTTGTCAAATTTTACGTGGTGGTTGTGAGGTTCGAGCGGGACAGTGGGGGAGGACTTGGCAAAGCTTCCGGCATTATCCAGATATCTGTTGTGAACCTATAGATTCTAGATGTGACTCTATACCAGGGAAAGGGGGAGAAGTGTGGATAATGACAAATGAGGAGGGAATTTGATTTCCCTCCCTTCCAGATCTGCCTTGGAATCGAGCTGGCTTCTATTGCCCCACAGAACCAGGGCTGTATGACAGTGCTTGGAAGATGAATTTCCAGGACAAGGAAACAACAACTTTACTGGAGTAGAGTCCATCCTGGCCTTTACTCGGCTCTGTCCCAATTCTCCTTCCTCCTCCGTGTTGACTAGATATTTATATTTCCTCTTGACCCCTTTGAACAGCTAGGCGGCACTGAAGTGAATAAAGTGCTGGGCCTCCAGTTAGGAAGACTGATTTTCCTGTATTCAAATTAGGCCTCAGACACTTACTAGTTGAGTGAACTTGGGCAAGTCACTTCATGCTGTTTGCCTCAGCCTCTCTGTAAAAGTAGTTAGAGAAGGAAATGGCGAACCACTCCTGGATCTCTGCTAAGAAAACCCCAAATGGGGTCACAGAGAGTTGGACATGACTGAGCAAGAAGAATAACTTGGGTCCTTGCAAGGTTTACCTTGTCCGGCTTTCGGCTTGGAGCTAGGAAGGGCCTTCCCTTCCCACGCCGACCAAAATCAATCAAGAGATAAGAGATAGAAACAAATCAGGCCTGATGCCTATGGAGAATGCCCAGCCCCTGGCTCTTGCCTGCTCTTACCTGGAGGAATTTGAGATCAGGGAGGCCTGGGGGTACTTTGGCCAGCTTGTTATTGTCCAAGTGGAGTTCCCTCAGGGTGGGCATGAAAGTCAGGCTCCCATTCTCAATCATTCGGATGTGATTGTGTCCCAGGCCCAACCTGGAATGAGAAGGAGAGAAGGCACTGAAGGAAAAGGGTGGGAAGGGGGGCAGACACCTTTCTGTAGTCTGTTTGCTGTGTCTTGTTCGGAGTGAAGCGGCCTGTTTAGGTGAAGAGGGAGGAATGAGACAGTACTACCCATGACCACTTCAGCAGCCCCTGGGCCTGACCTGTACAGCTTGGAGTACCGGAGAAGATCCTCTAATTCAATGGCCTGGATCTTGTTGTGGTCCAGATGGAGTTCATTCAGAGTCTCAGGAAGATCTAGAGGCAAGAGGACAGGAGGGAGAGGGACAGAATTGATGTTAGTGGGAGTCAGATCCAATCTTGTGTCCCCCCCCCCACAACTCCTTATGGGAGGGAAGGGGAAAATGAGAGGAAAATAGAAAAGGGTCTGGGAGGCTTATGGGCATTCTCTGAGAAGAGCAGGGCTACGAGGAGAGCACTAGCAGTGGGCAACACAAAGACACTCGATCGTTCTCACGGGATTCTGGGATTTATCTTAGTGGGAGCTGTGGCGGTCTGACCCATCTGTGACTCGGAAAGAGGCAAGAGTTTAGACGGGAATATGCTGGGATGAGGGGAAATGTGTCTCTTTCCCATACACACATGCCCAGATCATATAGGCTCTTGTCCATCTCCCATCAGGAAGGGTCAGTGTGTAGAGGGGAACCTGCTGCCCTGTAACCAGCCGCTACTCCTCCCACCCCAGAGGGGAAGAAATCATGCGAAGCTGCACCATGAACATGGCTCTGGGACCTGGCAGTAGGTGGTCAGAAGACCCTCATTGAACCTGGCTGTGGTTCATCTCTACTCAATATTCTGTAAGATTAAGGGAGTGAGTTGTTGGCATAGAGGATCCCGATGATCTCTTCCAGCTCTAGGATTCCTAGGGATGGTGAGAATTCTCTCTCTGGAGAAAACCAAGAGCTCTAAAGAGTGGGCAAGAAGCAGTTCCCTTTTTTTTTTCCTTCTGTTTCCTTCCCCTCCCTTATTTCGGCAAGGCAATTGGGGTTAAGTGACTGCTGAAGTGTCAAGCGTCCGAGGCTGCATTGGAACTCAAGTCCTCCTGACTCCAGGGTCAGTGATGTATCCATCGCAGCGCCACCTAGCTGCCCCGACTCAGTTACCTTTAGGGATGCCCGTGAGCTTGGCTTCTGAGATGCGAAGGTAGTTCAGCTTGAGGCCATCGAAAGCTCCGGGTTCAAATCCGCTATTTTCCAGGGGGTTCCCTCCCATCTCTGAAAGAAATAAAACCCACATCCCATGAAGGGTTAGCCAAGAGAGCAGAATGGACAAAGGCTTAGCCGAACTGACTAGGTCCATAAGGGGTCAACCCCGAGCTGAGGGACCAACTTGACTGGGGAAACAAGGGGAAGGAGCAGGAGAGACAAAAGGCAAGGCTAAAGGCCTCGATAACCAGACCCTCGCCTGCCTCCACAAATCAGCCTTCTCAACCTTCTAGCCCACTCTTTGCCCATGCCATCAAGTCTGGACGCTTTCACTGATCCTCCTGGCCGAATGTGCCATCTCCCCGCTACCTCAGCGTTTCAGTGTCTCCTGCTTTCTCCCTTCTGCACAATTCTGCTTCCTAATTATTTGTGCTCAGGCCCTGTCTCAGCACCTCTGATCACAAACTCCTTTCCAGGCAGGGAGGGAGGCTGTTATTGAGCATGTTCGGTATATATATGATAGATACTTAGTGAATATGTGATCATTTGAAGTGGTTGTCCAAGACGTAAAGACAGAGTGAGGGAGAGAGAGACTGAGTCGGGAAGTAAGAGGAGCAAAGGTAAAGTTTCTGAAAAAAGATGGGAAGAAATGGAGGGAGAGAAAGCTAGTGAGCCCCATCCCCCTGCCTTCAAGTCTCCCCTTCCCGGACCTCCTCCAGATAGAGATGTTCTTTTTTCTTGACACTAGCTGGAAAATGGCTTTTCCAGTCCAGGCCCCATCTCCCTGGGCCTCCACACAGGGGCTTCCTCCCCAGCCGGAAAAGAAGACAAGAATGACCCCAAAGCCAGAGTCAGGGTTAGAGGATGGGGACCAGGCCAAGGGTTAGGCCTCTGCCTTCTTCAGCAGACAGCACTGACTCCCACCTCACAATTCCAGGGACTTGGAGCCATCCTAACAGAAGCCACTGCTGTCTTAAGTGGGAATAGAATGTCTCCTTCTAGGCTACCCAAGGATGTCAAGCTATATAACAGCTCAAGGCACTTTCCTCCCTCCCTGCTGTGCCGTGGGTGATTGGCTCTTCCTGCTGTCAACATGCCCAACCTTTATTTAGCATGTTCTTCTCTCTGTCTCTCCTCCCAACAGAATTTACTATTTCAATTTTCTGCGGGCTGGGAAACTTAGATGGATAGGCTCATTAGAAGTAGATGCAAATTAAGAGTCAAGAGGCATTGATTGAGAGCCCAAGGGCTTGTGTTTGAGTAAAGTGATTAAGTTTTAGTGCATGTGCTTTGCGGAAAACTTCATTGCTCATGCAGAAGCCTTAAACACACACACACACACACAGAGGCACACATGCCCACACATGCACTCATATAGCACACACGCATACAAATACATATACACGTGCACGCACACACGCAGGCGCACGCGCACATGCATTTGTATTTTTGTCTCCCGTGTTGGTCAGACTCCCTATGACATTCTCCAGTCTCGGGCTAATAATACAGTAAGTGCTTGGGGTCTTCTCTCCCATCAGATAAGTAAGTCCAAGAGGACATGTCCACAGCCCACATAGATAAGTTCACATTAAATGAAATTAATTAAGGCCCACTCACCAATGCAGTTCATGTTCTTGAGCCCACTGAACACTGCCTTGGACACCTTCTTGATCTTATTGTCGTGAATCCGCAGTTCTACCAGAGAGCTGGGCAGGTTGGGGGGAATCTCTACCAGGTGGTTCTTGGAGATATAGAGCTTCTGCAACTTTCGAAGTGGGCTGAAGGCCTTCGGGTGGATTTTGGAGATTTTGTTATTCACCAGCACCAGAGCCTGAGACAAGGAAGAAGGGTGAGATCCACTAGGGCACGCATCCCGAAGCTGGAAAGGCCCTCCGAGGCCAGCTAGCGCACCGAGAACAGAGATCCTTTTTCCAACATGGCCTTCTCTGGTTGGCCAACTACGTTGGAGCTGGAGGCCTGCCAGGGAGGGGAAGCCCTTTTCTTGCCTTCCTTCTTTCCCAAGTGTATACCCATCTCCCCCCTTACCTTATGCCAAAGGCACCCGCTCTAGTGGGAACAGTCTCAAACTCTCTGAGATCTAGCAAGCTTTCAATCTAAGCCCAATCGCTACCAACTCACTACATGACCTCAGGGAAGCTGCAGTCCCTCTTCAGGCTTCAGGTATCCCCTGGTCCCAATAGCGCCCGTCCTCCCTACTTCTCAGGCTTGGAACGACCCACGTGATAAAGTAGGATGTGCCATGTGACAAAGTGAAAAGGGCCTGAATGAATCCACACCCCAAATGATAATATTCTAGTAGAGCCCAGCTTCTTCAGCTGTGGTTCTCAATCCCAACATGAGGGCTTGGAACTGTATTTAGGGTCATGAAATGATGACTTCTTCTCACTAACTGTTTGATTTGCACACCTGCTTTATACACCTAGATAACCGGGCTCACATAAACATTTCTCGGCCAAATAGATGTCATGAGGGGAGGCTTTCAGAAGCCCTGGTCTGGATCACAATGCAATGACCTGGGTTTCCTCTGATTCACGGTGGGCAGGTAGGGGGCTGCCCGAAAAAGGTTTCGCTTTGATTGCAACCTTAGCCACAAGCCGGCAGGGAGCACGGGACGGCTCGGCTGTCCAATCAGCCGGGCTTAAAGAAAAGATCTGCTTGAAGTGGCTTTTCTGGCTCCCATTTCAATTCGGAGAATAGGATGGAATGACTGGGAATAGGCAGGGGACCACGAGCACCCCTTGTTCTCCACAAACATCATCGTACATACAAACGTTGCTTCATAGGCTTGGGCTCTGGAGCTGAAAGACCTCCGATACTCCTTGTTTTATGAAGGAGGCAACTGAGGGAAGCTCAGGGAAGTGAAGGGATTTGTTCAAAGTCACACCGAGGCATCAGAGCCAGGATTTGAATTTAGATCCTTTACTTCCAAAGGCCAGCACACAAAACCCCCAGGTTTAGGCCACGGGGGTTCCCCCTCTCTTAACTCTGCCTCCAGACCTGGATAGGGTGGCCCGGCCAGGCCTGCCCCAACGGGGCCTCCGGGCCGTGGAGGGGAAGGGAGAAGCAGCCTTACATAGAGATGCTGGAGCCCTTTGAAGTCATCCTTCTTGAGTTCGGTGATGCCATTGTTCTGCAGGTCCAGGAGGGTGGTGTCTGGGGAGATCTCCTTGGGGACTGTCTTCAGACCTGTGGTAAGAGCCCCCCGCCCCCCATCATCCAGGTGAGCTCCCATCACGTGCAGGGAATCCCTTCCCTCGCCAGGCCCAAGGCTGACTCCTGTGGGAGGCTCAGACCGTGGCAGCCCAAGATCTAGGGCTGGGAAGTAGGAGACTTGAGTCTTAGTCCCAGATCTGCTGCCAAAGGGCCCTGTGACCCAGGGGTGATCTCTTTCCTAGCCGCTGCCCTCAGTTTCCGGGCCTACGCCGCCCCCCTCCAACTGTTCTTCTCTCCCATGTATCTGTCCAGCTGTGGGCTCATTCATCTCCACTGGAAGGGCTAGAGGCCCAGACTCTAGCTCCGGAGACCTCCTTGGCTGGCTAGCAAGAAGGGGGCTCCCTTAAAGGCAAAAATAGCAGTCTGTAGTGTCTGGTAGTTGGGACCAACAGACACGAATGGGGAAGTATGGGGAGTCAGAGATAGATTGGGGGCTGTTATGTGGGAAATGAGCCCAATACACGCAAAGGGCCTGGCGTGGCTGGGACGAAGGGAACGGAGCGGGGGGGCTGGGGGAACATAAGGATGGAGAGGCTCGTTGGAGTCACCATGTGGAGGACCGTGAATAGCAGGTAGGCAGTGGGGAACCAAAGAAGGCTCTTGAGCCAGAGGAAGGCCAAGATCAAAGCTGAGCTTTAGGGGGATAAGTCTGGCAGGAGAAAATAGGGATGGGGTGGGGTGGGTGGGGGGAATAATGGCAACAGATTCGAATTTGGCCAGATTTGACATAAGAAAAAACAGCGGGGAGTTCACTTTGTTAGTCTGGAAACGGGCGGGCTTATTGTTTTTAGGACTGAATCCTTCTCTGCGTCACTATCAGTCCCTCCCCCAGCGGCTTCTCACCCAGGTCTGAGCACTGGACCACGCGCAGGTGGCAGTGGCAACCGAAGGGACATATGGCGCTGTAGGTGGGTGTGAGAGCATCCAGGTCAGGTAGGCCCGAGGTGGGGTCAGCTCCCGATGCCTCTTCGTCATTGAGCATGGCCAGTCCATCATCCAAGGTGAAATCCCAGAAACCCCTTTGTTCGAAGGGCAGAGCCTGGCTCAGGGCCAGCAGTGAGCTGAGAAGCCAAAGGCACATCATGGCTGAGGGTCTTCCTGGGAGAAAGAAAGAGAGAGACAGACAGACAGACAGACAGACACACACGCAGAGAGAGAAAGGGAGACAGACAGATAGACAAGACAGACAGAGAGACACAGAGAGAGAGACAGAGAGAGTGAGAGAGAGAGAGAGAGAGAGAAAGGGAGAAGAAAGGAAGGAGGGGGAGAGGGAAGGAGGGATGGGGGAAGTAAGGGAGAGAAAAAGGAAGGAGAGAGACCCAGAGATACAGAGACAGAAACAGAAGATAGACAGACAGAGGTAAGAGAGACACACAGAGAGAGTCAGAGAGACAGAAATAGAGATAGAGACATAGATGGAAAGAGAGGGAGATAGAGTCAGAGGGAGATAGAGTCAGGGAGACAGAGAGATATACAGAGAGACGAGAGAGAAATACACAGAGACAAAGACAGAGAGACACACACATAGAGACAGAGAGAGACAGAGAGATGGAGAGAGAGGTTTCCATGTTAAGGGGGTACACATAGGAAGGGAAGGGAAAAGAGATCTGGGAGGGGAAGTGACCTGGCCAGGGTCACACACAGGGTGTTAGCTCTACGGCAAGAAGGGACCTCATTTTATGGCGGGTGGGACACGAGGGTCAGCTTGGACGGGGGCCTTGCCGGAAGCCCCAGAGTGTAAGTGGCAGAGCCGGAATTTAAAGCCAGGGACTCTGCCTCCAAATCCCAAGCCAGCTTTGTTCCATGGATACTGAATCCCATCACTCTGCTGCTGTTTCTGTCCCGGGTTTGACTCTGTCCTCCAAAAGGATGCTGGACTGCTGGAACCTTGGAGGCCGGAGGCAAGAAACAGCCGGTCCTCTCAGATCCAGCCCTTCAGCAGCCTTTCCAAAAGCAGGCCCCAGCTTAATCAGGCAACGGAAAGGTTTTCCTGATTAGCTGCTCATCCCTCAGGCGGGCCTGGGGAGACGGGAGGAGGGCCTTCCCGGACCCATTCCACATGCTTCAAACACGCAGTAGTTAGGGGGTGATTCCCTCTGAAGAACTGGCTCTGATCATGGGGGGCTATGACATGTTTGGGAGTGAGGGCAGCGGCTTCTACCCAGCCAGGCTTTGAAAAGTCCCCTGTGGAGTGGGTTAGGGATGGCCCAGCTCTAGGCTACTTGTGAAGGGAGGGGAGGGGAGGGAGGGAGCCTTTTCTGAACCCATGGGGCCAGGGACGTGGACATGGAACCAGGTTTGCAGTCCAGCAATGGGCATGGGAGAGGGGACAGTTAAGCTTTCTGAGGGCTAGTAACACCGAACAGAGGGCAGACTTGAAGACTGAGAAACTGAATTTCCAAAATGGACCTAGGGGGCAGCTAGGTGGCGCTGCAGTGGATAGAGCACCAGCCCTGAAGTCAGGAGGACCTGAGTTCAAATGTGGTCTCAGACACTTCCTAGCTGTGTGACCCTGGGCAAGTCACTTAAACCCCAATTGCCTCAGCAAAAAAGGGGAAAAAATGGACCTTGACGCTTTCCAAGAGCACCTTGGGGAGCCAGTGGGGGCTGTGCTGGTGAGTTCCAGATTCTTGTGATTATAAAGCTAGAGTTGAGGTGACTGTCAGAAAACTGGGGAATATATTTGTGAACCTGAAACTTGCCTAAGTTACGTATCAGAAGGAGGGGGTTTACAAGGTGAAATGCTGGATGTTGCAGTCAATGGAACCGAATGCGAATCCTGCTTCTACGTCTTCCCCGTAGGACTTTAGGCGGGTCATTTAATTCACTAATTTCTTTGTACGTATAATGAAGGGGTTAGGGCTCAGTGCCATGTTAAGGACACTTAAGCTCAATCAGTGCACCCCCCCCTCACCCTCCCTGACCCAAGGGGCCAATGCTTATTCTAAAAGCTGCTTTCTGGTTGCTTTTGATCCAGGGTTCTTGGGAGAAGTCAAGGTTGAATATCTGGAGCCCATCCCGATTCCGCAAGCCCCTTGCTAGGCCTTATGAGCTACTTCCCCCACTAGACCTTTGTTTCCTTTTCTGTTAAATGGCGAGGTCAGACTGGACCGGAGGATACTTTGCAGCTGACCTCACGCTACAACTTTCTGATAGAACTGGCCACTTGAGGTATCCCTGATTCTCTGCCTCCTAACTCTTCCAAGCCCCCTCTGGGCTTCAGAGGGTTGAGGCTTGGGGACGAGGGATCGTGTCGGGACTGTGCTCGAGGCAGAGCAGGGCAACCCATCAAAGAAGCAGCGGGGGACAAAGCACAGCGGGCAGAGAAGCCCCATCTTGGTGGCCCAACACGGCTCCCTTTCAGCAACCTCCTTTGCTTCCGGGTCCTCCCGAATATTCACTCATGAAACCCCCTCAGAATTCTGGCCTCTGCTCCCTGACTCAACTTCACCGGGATGGACTGGGGATCAGGTCTGCTGTTCAGTCCTGGCTCTGTCATCCACTTGCTACATGTCCCTTCCCTTCTCTTGGCCTCAGTTTCTTCATCTGTAAAATGAGTGAGCTGCCTCACTAAAGTCTCTTTGAATTCTCCCATGGTGTGACTTTCAGAGCTTCCAGGTTCCTCCAGCCTGGGTTCCTCTCATCCCCCTCTCCTTGGCTGCCAGAGGTGCCCATCACCCACCACTCCTGGATTTCTTATGAAATGAGGATGAGAGACAAACAAACCCTTTCTGGTCTCCCTTCCTTTCCTCCTTTCCTCCCTCCCTCTTTCCCTCTCTCCCAACAGGCAGCTGGACAGAGCAGGGTTTGTTCTGAGGCCCAGGCTGCAGCTGCAGACGGGCTTGTAGGGGAGGAAAAACATTTCCAGTTGGTGGGCCAGCAGCCGATGTTGGCAGCTCTGGCAGCGGCGATTTTTGCCGGAGTGCTGGGTACTCTGCCCGTGCCAGGGCATTGCTCACCAGCTCCCTTCCCCGGTGCCACACCTTTGTCTGGGCCGCAACTCTTGCTCCTCCTCCCCCCCCACATCCCCAGCTGCTTCTATTCCCTGCAGCCCACTTGGAGGCAAAGACCCCAAGAATAGCAGACACACGAAAGGGACTCTGAGACCATTATGAAGACCCAGAAAAGGGAGGTGACTCATTCAAGATCATACATCCTCTGTTCTAGCCAAAACCACTTGCTTGGTTTTTACCCATTTCATTTCCCACCTCCATGTCTTTGCACAACATGGTCTTTCTTTTTTGAGATGCTCTCAAGCTCCATCCTGTAACCCCCCCCCCCCCCCCTCCTCCTACCTCGATCAGCGCTCATTCTCTCTTGAAATGACTTTGTATTTATTTTGATTTCACAGATTTGTTACATTCCCCCAGTAGAATATA
>JAJPUD010022833.1:0-14037 GCA_023553655.1 Myrmecobius fasciatus | reverse complement strand
AACTTTGCCAGACATGATATTCTCAGCTGAAAACCCCACTTCTTTTGCTTTTCAGTGTACAGTGTTCCAGGGCCTGGAGTCTTTTAATATAGTTGCTGCTAGGTCTTGGATGGTTCTAATCCTAGCTCCACCACATTTGAATTCTTTTTCTTGTTACTTGCAATATTTTCTTCTTGACCTGGGAGTTTCAGAATTTGGTGTAATGTTCCTGTAGTTTTTTTCTGGATCTCTTTCAAATAGTGATTGGTAGACTTTTTTTCTATTTCTACTTTTCCCCTTTTGTTTTTATACTTTGGGACAATTTTCTTTAATTATTTCTTGTATTATTGTATCAAGATTCTTTTCTTGATCATAGCTTTCAAATAGTCTGGTTATTCTTATGTGTTTTCTTCATGATCTGTTCTCCAGATCAGTTATTTGTTTTTCTTTTTTGTTTTTTTTATGAGATGTCTTACATTATCTTTTATTTTTTCATTCTTTATATATATATATATATACATATATATATATATTTAAATTATTTCTTGGTTTCTTATTACTTCACTGGCTTCCCCTTGCATGTATATAATTTCCAAGAAGTCATTTTTTCCCTATTATTCTGGATCTCCTTTTCTAGTTGATTGACTTTCTTTTCATAATCTTCTTGGTTTTTTTTTCCTGGACTGTTCTTTACTTTTTCTAACTTTTTCTCAGTCTCTCTCATTTGATTTTTTAAGTCTTTTTAAACTTATTCTACAAATTCTTTTAGAGCTATGATCTTCTGGCATCAATATCAATCAAGGCACAAAACTTGTATACATATTCACCAAAGAATTTTCACAGTCATGAAAAATGCCCTATATATCTCAACATGGTAGAACGTGCATATAATCCTTCATAATATCTGAGGCTTGTGGATCACTTGAGTAAGGCTCCAAATGGGGAGGTCCCAGAAAGGACTTTTGCATTCTCAGTGCCTGGAACAGTGATACTGACATTAAGGAAGTAGTTAACAATGATTTCTTGAATTGAATCAAATTAAATCTTTCAGTTTCATCTAATACTACTTGATTATATGGAAATATTCTTCATGACTGTAAGGTGCTTATAACCAAAAAGTTATAAATTTGTTTCAACACAGAGCAAGTGATTCAGATAAAAGTTTTTTTTTTTTTCTGAACATTCCCAAATAATTCCACTAAAAGAACATTTTCAAGGACAAAAGAGGTATTGTGATATTTTGCTTTTTTTTAATCATCACAGTCAGACTTCTTATTGTGTAGGGTATTTTCCCCCCTGTTTTGGTTTTTGGTATTGTTTTTTTGGCCTCACTTAACCAAGAAGCATGTGTCAATGACAAGAAACCTGACCTTGATTAAAAAAAAAGGAAAGAGAAAGTATTTGAAAGATTTTTTTTACTTGAAAGTATTGAAATAAGAATGAAGTATGTGCAAGATTCTAATGTTTAAAAATGCAAATCATAGTGATGAACAAAAAGCAAAGGATATTAAAAATTTATTTCTGATTATTTATATTACATATAAAATATAATATATAGGTATATAAATATCTATATAGGGATATTTATGTTAATACTCCTCTTTAGTTCAGAGGCCTCCATTTGGAATTTTAGTGAGAAAATTATTTTAAAAATCAATATTCTGTAACCTAGAGGTCCTACTACTGGTAGTATAATCCAAGAAACCAGAGATAGAATAAAATAGGAACACTGAAATGTTTATATCACTTTTTTATATAGTAGAAAAGAACTAGAACTACTTTGTAGATGCCTAGTGATTGGAAAATGACAAAAAAGCAATTGTAGTACATGGATGTAATAGAATATTGCTTTAGTATAAGAAATGCTGGATATTAAGCATATAAAAAAGCATATGAACTGATGCTAATTACACTAAGCAGAAATAGTAAAAAATGATATACACAATGACTACCACAATGTAATTGGAAAGGCAAAAAATATTATTTAATTATAATTACCAAGCTTGCCCTTAAAGGAGATACGAGAATGTAATTTCTTCTCTTTGCAGATGTGAAGATGATGTATGCGGTATAGTACACATACTGTCAAAATCAGCTATTGTGTAAATTTTACTCAATGGATTTTTTTTTTATTGGAGATAGTTATACAGATGGAAGACAGACAAAGAGAAGGGAAGGTGATTTTAAAAACAAATATAAAAAATGTATATATGTATGCATACATATATTCATGTATGATATATTTGTGGGTATATAAGAGAAAAAGAGACAGAGAACAAGACAGACTGAGAGAGAAACTTCTCTCATCCTAGAGTATATCCAAGTATGCATTTGACTCCTCAATATACTTTAATGATAAGATCCTTGGTGTTTCCCAAAAAAGAACAAGAAATCTAGATTACCATAATGGAATAAAGAGTTCCTGAAACTGAATCCTAAAGTGTCTAGAGATTCATAATTTGGATACCCAGAAATGTAGAATGTTCTGCCTCTAAACTGTTGGCATTATGAATGGACATTGAGTTACTAGAGTGACATAAAGAAACTGAGTCATCAGTGCTAGCTAATATATAGAGAGAAGGTAGTGTATGGCTTTAAATATTACATTTTACTTGAATTCAAAAAACTATGGTTCAAGACCTGGCTTTGTGTCTTTGAATTTCAGTGCCCATATCTGTAAAATTGGCTTAAAGACTTAAAAGATTATTTTGTATAGAAAGTATTATATTAATATGAGTTTTCATTATTGAGTGTCTAAAACTACTCAATAATGAGTGCTTAATTGCAGGCTATTGCTTAGAAACTCCTGATATCTTTGTTACTTAATTTGTATAAATTTGAGTTACATCAGTGACCTGTGATTTTATTTATATAGGAATACCTTTCAACTATACATGGATCATAGCCCATAGATCTATAACTTAAAGAATCCGGGGAAGCTGGACTGACTAATACTTAGGGACATTAAGTGGATTCCCCACTCAGTGACAGAGTTGAGATTTAATCTAGATCATCAGGACTTTATCCTCTATAATATATTGCTCTTTTCTCTCTGATAACATAAATTTAGTTTAACAGGATAGATGTTTTGCATGTACAGATTTGCTGATTTTATTTATGTTACTATGTTTTGTTTTATTTTTGTCACTTAGAAGCCTAAAAATCAAAACATCATATGTACACATGTGTATGCTTGTGTATATAACTGTCTGATTCTGTCTCTAGTACTTTGCTTTGTTAATAGTAGTCACTAAATATATATTCATTTCATTTCATTGAAAATTTCCATTAATATTAATAATACTAACTACATCATATGCTTGTCATATGCAAAGCACTGTGCTGAGTACTTTACAAATATATGTCATTTGATTTTCATAACAACTCTGGGAGAGAAGTGCTATTATTTTACAAATGAAGAAACTGAGGCAGACAGGGTTAAGTGACTTGTCCAGATTTGCACACATAGTAAGTGCCTGAAACTAGATTTGAACTCAAATCTTCCTGATCCCAAACCCAGAGCTTTATTCATTAAGCCACCCAACTGACTATTTGTTTATTGTCATAAATACTATGTCTTATAAGAAAACGCACCACTATCTGTTACAATTTATCAAGTCTGTATATCTATTCAAGATTCATTCCACAAACATTTCTTATTATATTCTTGGACTATAGTTATGATGAATAATCCTTCATTTCCATATTCAATAGGATTCTTAGAAAATAGGGTTAATTGGGGGGGGGGAAGGGGAAGAGCAAAGATGGCAGAGAGCAGACACAACTCTCTGTGACTTCCTCTGACTTTCTCTCAAACCAACTGCAGATTAAGCCTCTCAACTGGTTTTGGAATCAAAGAACCCACAAATATTTGGACTACAACACATTCCCAGAAGAAGATACCTTGGAAGAAAGAACTTCAAAACAGATCTGTTTTAATTGGGCAGGGAGACAGTCTGCTGAACCCAGACTACAGCACAGGGGGACTGGGGCAAGAAACTGGAACAGAAAATCAGAGCATTGTAAATCACATGGATTTACATGTGAATTCTGGCAAATATTCAAAGAACAATTAATTCCAATGCTATATAAACTATTTGAAAAAATAGAGAAAGAAGGAGTCCTACGAAATTCCTTTTATGACACAGATATGGTGTTGATAGCTAAACCAGGTAGGGTGAAAACAGAGAAAGAAAATTGTAGACCAATTTCCCTAATGAATATTGATGCAAAAATCTTAAATAAAATATTAGCAATGAGATTATAGAAAGCCACCCCCAGGATATACTATGACCAAGTAGATTTTATACCAGGAATGCAGGGGTGGTTCAATATTAGGAAATCTATTAGCATAATCAACTATATCAGTAACCAAACTAACAAAACTCATACGATTGTCTCAATTGATGCAGAAAAAGCATTTGATAAAGTCCAACATCAATTCCTATTAAAAACACTAGAGAGTATAGGAATAAATGGACTTTTTTTTAAAAATGATCAGTAGCATCTATTTAAAACCATCAGCAAACATCAGATGTAATGGGGACAAACTAGAACCATTTCCAATAAGATAAGGAGTGAAACAAGACTGCCCACTATCACTATCACTATTCAATATTGTATTAGAAATGTTAGGTTTGGCAATGAGAAGAAAAAGAGATTAAAGGAATTTAAAGAGTAGGTCATGAGGAAACCAAATTATCACTCTTTGCAGATGATATGATGATCTACTTAGAGAACCCTAGAGACTCAACTAAAAAACTACTAGAAACAATTCACAACTTTAGCAAAGTTGCAGGATACAAAATAAATCTATATAAATCATTAGCATTTTTGTATATTACAACAAAGTTCAGCATCAAGAGATACAAAAAGAAATTCCATTCAAAATAACTGTTGATAGTATAAAATATTTGGGAATGTATCTGCCAAGGGAAAGTCAGGAACTATATGAACACAACTACAAAACACTTTCCACACAAATAAAGTCATAGCTAATCAGTTGGAAAAAGATCAATACTCATGGGTAGGCTGAGCAAATATAATAAAAATGACAATACTACCTAAATCTACTTATTTAGTGTCATACCAATCAAACTCCCAAAAAATCATTTTATAGATCTAGAAAAAATAGTAGCAAAGTTCATCTGGAAAAACAAAAGGTCAAGAATTTCAAGGGAATTAATGAAAAAAATGCTAATGAAAGTGGCCTTGCTGTACCAGACCTAAAACTATATTGTAAAGCAGCAGTCATCAAAAACATTTGGTACTGGCTAGGAAATAGAATAGTCGATCAGTGGAATAGGCTAGGATCACAGGACAAATAAGTATAACAGTCTATAGCAATATATAACTAACTATATATTCTATAATATCAATCTAGTGTTTGACAAACCCAAAGATCCCAGCTTTTGGTATAAGTACTCACTATTTGACAAAAACTGCTGGGAAAATTGGAAACTAGTGTGGAAGAAATTAGGGCTTGACCCACACCTAACACTACATACCAAGATAATATCTAAATGGGTTCAAGATTTAGACATAAAGAGTAATATTATAAGCAAATTAGAAGAACATAGAATAGTTTACCTCTCAAATCTGTATAGAAGGAAGGAATTTGTGGCCAAAGAAGAACTGAAACTCATAATTGAACACCATATAGATAATTTTGATTATATTAAGTTAAAAAAAATTTGTGCAAACAAACCTAATGCAGACAAGATCAGAAGGGGAGCATAAACTGGGAAATCAGTTTCACATTTAAGAGTTGTGATAAAGGCTTCATTTCAAAAATATATAGAGAATTGACTCAAATTTATAAGAATTCAAGCCACTCTCCTATTGATAAATGATCAAAGGATATGAACAGACAATTTTCAGATGAGGAAATTAAAACCATTTCTAATCATATGAGAAGGTGCTCCAAATCACTATTGATCAGAGAAATGCAAATTAAGACAACTCTGAGATACCACTCAGATTGGCTAAGATGACAAGAAAAGATAATGAGGAATGTTGGAGGGGATGTGGGAAAACTGGGACACTGATACATTATTGGTGGAACTGTGAATGGATCCAACCATTCTGGAGAGCAATTTGGAACTATGCTCAAAAAGTTATCAAACTGTGCATACCCTTTGACCCAGCAGTGTTTCTATTGGGCTTATATCCCAAAGAGATCTTAAAGGAAGGAAAGAGCCCCACATGTGCAAGAATGTTTGTGGCAGCTCTTTTTGTAGTGGCTAGAAACTAGAAATTAATTTTTTTGTGCAGCAAGAGAATTGTATAAATATGTTTACACATATTGGATTATATATTTGAACATGGATAACATATATTGTATTACTTGCCATCTAGGGAAGAGGGAGAGAGAAAGAAGGAGAAAATCTGAAACACAAGGCTATGCAAGAGTCAATGTTGTCAAATTATCTGTGTGTATGTTTTGAAAATAAGCAACTTTAAAAATTAAAAAAAAAAAGAAAATAGGGTTATCTTTTTAGAAGGATTGCTTCATTCCAGAACTTGTTTTGAATTAACAGTGTTGACTTTCTCACAAGACTCAAGCCTCCTCCACACTAAAAGAACAATTCCAGGATAGATTCAGGAATTGTAATGGTGATGTTGAATGGTTTGGCACCTTGTCCCACTTTCTGTATACTACCCACTTAGCTCAACAACTCCCCCTCTAAGCTGATGCTATCATTTTCAAAACATGAGTAATGGCAATGAAATCAAGGTCATTTTCTTCTCTATAAATCACAAAATAATTAAGAAAAATCATTAGCATTTTATTTACAAATAAAATTAGTACATTGCTTGACAGGAATTTTTCCCCTTATAATACAGATTGTGAACATTGGCTCGCATCTTTCATACACCAGTGAAAAAGAATATTTTTATTATCCTTCTCATGTGTCTTCTTTCAGTGCATATTGCATACACTGAGCATCACTGTTTGGAACAAGAATCAGATTATAAAAATGTGCTCCTCCCTAGTGGGTGGGATACTTAAACTGGTCTTACTTATTCTAATTCCTTTTCTTGCCATGTCATGGGGATGTCCTGAACATGCAGACTAGTTCAACCCAAAGTTCAGCCCTCTTTTTCTTTATCAAACTCCTGCAGTCCTTGAGGCTCTTAGTATGCCACTCTTCTTTGATACCAACATGAGGTTCAAATTCCCATTTGTGGCCATAGCCTTGCAGATTTCCATGATCATTTTATTTGGATTTTTTGTTGGGTATGAAAATAATTGGAAAAATGTTCAGCAGAATTACAACTCCACTCAGCCCGACAGATTCCTTGAGCTATATCCTTGTGAGTATACCATCCCCTTCATTTCTTTCTTATGGGACATTGGTGTGCCTCAGTTCTCTCATTTGGTTGCTTCCAACTCTTAAAATTCTCTTTTGGGTTTTTTGCACATTTTCCTTTGTTTTTGCTCTTGCATGCAATTTCATTGATATGAGCATAACATAGATAGAAGCTGTCTACTAGCAGAGGACATCGTTTCAGATCTCACCTTTGTTACTTTTTACCTGTGTGACCTTGACTTCATGTATAAAATAAGGAAATTGGACTAGATTAAAGTTTCTTAAATTGTGAATCATGATCCATAACTGAATATGAGAGTTATGAAATTATGATTTATTATCAGTAAATATTTGATCTGTATACCTATAAAACTTTCTTGGGTGAAAAGGGATCATGAGTGGAAAAAGTTTAAAAAAATCCTAAACTAGATAAACTCTTATAGTCTCTCCCAATCTATGATACTATGAGCACTACTACAACATACTATGCTAATCGTCATAGGATCATAGATTTTTGTAAAAGAAAGCATCCAAGAGGCCTTCAGTTCCTATTCCTCCATTTTGCAGATGAGAACACTCAGGTCTAGAGAGATCAAACAACTTGCCCAAGGTCCCACAGGCTGAAAGTGGCAATAATGGTATTCAAAAGCTAGTCCTGTGATTCCAGAGTAGGTACTCTTTCCAATGTATTATGCCTATTTAATAACGCAAAATAACCTTTGTGATTGCTTGGCTTGGTTATAATGAATTAGCTAGATTGACTAAAGAGTCTATTGTATAGTAAGTACAAAAAACTTGGAGCCAGTCAGTCACTAAGCCTTTGTTAAATACTTACTATGTATCACACACTATAGTAAATGCTAAATTACAAAAAAAAAAAAAGTCAGAAAACAAACTCTGCCCTTAAAGATCTCACAATCTAGTGGGTGTGTGTAGGGGGGGAGACAACAAGCAAATAAATATATAAATGTATTTTAAAAGAATAGCAAAGAAAGACTATGATCCATGGTCTCTAGGAGGGAAGTGGTCTTAAAGACCAGGAAGTAAGGATTACTATGAACTTGATGGGAAACTTAGAAATAAGAGCTATAAAAATGCTCTATTGCCTTAGTTAGGAAGCAATGCTCACTTTCTCATCATTTTCCTATGGCTCACATAAAATGAATGAGGGAAAATTCAATATATATTCATAAAATTCTGAAAATGGCTTGCAAGGATATTTTCTTGCACAATTTTGCATCCTCCACACAACCTAACATTATACTTTTAGCACAATAGTTACTCATTGAGTATGAGCTGAATGAATACAAGTAATTTTAAGTCTAGAATTCAAATTTAGGTCTGAATAAATCCAAATAAAATTTAAGATAAGGCAAAAATGAAGAGGTATTGCAAAAGCAAACTTACAATTTATAATGGAAATTTTTTTCAGTGGTCGGTGAGGTAAAAGCATATTGTACTGCTCTGTGATAACTAAAACTCTTGAATATTTGTTAATCAGATTTTTATTTCTCTGACTATAAGCCTCATAGAATATTTTAGAGAAGATCTTGAATTACTCAATAGTAAGCCAAAATGTTGATTAAAGAATCATGTGCATAGGATTAAAAAGAAGTCTTAGATACTCATATAGTTGAGCCACAGCTCCAATTCTGGCAGTAAGGGCTAGACCCCTCATGAATATACAAGGAGCTTCAGTTTCAAATTTGATGTCATTCTATAAAATTAGTGTAATCACCTCATACTTGCTTAGTATTGACCCTTAATTTTCATCAAAATATTTTCACATATGTTATCTCGTTTTTTACAACAATTCCATGAAGTAGGAAAGACAAGTGTAATTACAATTAAGAAAATTGACCCAATAAAGTGAATTGACTTGCCAAAAGTCACTTATGTCAAGGGAATGTTAGATCCAGGCCTAGAGCCTGTTCTCCTGATTCCTTCCTAGTGCAAGCTCTTTTCATTATATAATGCCTAAAATCAAACAAAATTGAGAAGCACCTAGCCAGAGAGATCATTGTGCTACAGCTTCTGGCCCATCTATCATCTAGTACATCGTTCATCTGCTTAGATGAGGGAAGGAAATGATCTGTCTGGAATCCAAAGCCTATCTGTGTTCATTGTGGTAGAGCTGAGTGTGCTTTATATCCAGAAAATAATACAAAAACAGAAAAGTAATATAGAAAGGAGGAATGCTGAATGTGAGTACTTATTTAAAAGCATAATTGTATCATCCCCAGACTCAATTCCAAGAGATTCAAATCATGGCATTTTTCAATGCTTTTTTAAGGGGCTCTCATGATTGAGGGCAGTTAGATGGTGCAGTGGAGAGTTCCAGGTTTGGAGTCAGGAAGACCTGAGCTCAAAGCTGAATTAGATGCTAACTGTGTGACCTGGACAAGGCATGTAACCCCATTTGCTTCACTAGAGAAGGAAATGGCAAACCACTCTACTATGTTTACCAAGAAAATAGCCCACAGGGGCAAGAAAAGCAGATATAACTAAAACAACTGGACAACAATATGACAGCTAACAGCTAAGAAAATTAATAGTGAAGTTAATATTAAATATGAGTTAAGATGACACTAAAGATAAAGCCGATTTTACTCTCAATTCATATAGATAAGCAGCTGCCACTATCACTGTTTCCAACAAAGGCAGTGCAGAATTAAGTGGCATATCACAGTGACTGAGGTTTGGAGGAAAATGCGTGACGAGGAGGAGTGAAGAGGAAAAAAGACCAGGTATCCAGAAAAACAAATTATAAAAACAGGAAGAGGTGGACAGATTCCTCCAATGTAATTCTACCTTTTTTAGACTTTTTCTTTGAGTTGTCCTTAGGTTCAGTGACAAGAAAAGGGGAAGTAAACTCTTTTCCTCTCCTTACTCCTCCATCCTTTGTATGACCCCCAAAACTCAGACTAATAAAATTAGTTGTTATTTTATGAGCTAAATAAACCTTCATTGTTCAGGCTAGGAACCTAAACACCATTTGTCACATTTTTCCTATCAAAAACTTCTAAAGTCTAAATGTCTGATTTACAAATATGTTTTTGGAATATACCACATAATGAATGAATGGGTGAATGAATGAGAAAATGAATGAAATGATGGATAAATTGATGCATGAAGCATTTATTAAAAATTTACTATGTGTGACATAGCACTAAATTCTAGGGACACAAACAGAAAAGCAAGGCAGTTCCTGCTCTTAAGAAAGTCCCATTTTGGGGCAGCTAGGTGGCTCAGTGAATAGAGCAGTCAGGAGGGCCTGAGTTCAAATCTGGTCTCAGACACTTAACACTTCCAAGCTGTGTGACCTTGGGCAAGTCACTTAACCCCAATTGCCTCGGGGGAGGAAAGTCCCATTTTAAGGAGGAGATAACATATGAAAAGGTTTCTACTACATACTACATGAAAAAGTCCTATGATTTTTAAGGAACAGAGGCAAAGAAGATGCTACTGTATCTTATTTAATGTCATTTCCTCTGATCATATCATTCTCTGATACTGAACTATTTAACAGAGTTTTGGAGGCAAGAACTTTCTCTTCTGGATCTTGTAGGTGCTTTTCAGCAGCACCTACAAGGAGCAATTGCCAAGTTGTATGTGCAGGATGCAGATGATGGCTGAGGACACTGGAATGGATGACATGCTATTTCCAAGGGTCTTGGATTCCGGGTCCTGGACTGTCTCCCATGGGGCCTAAGAAGAGATAGAGTTGGTAGTGGTGTGGCTGTCCTGGTACATGCTGCCTCCTGCCTCTCCCTCAGTATGCTTTGTTGCTTCAGCTTGTCTGGATTGTCTCCTTACATGTGGCAGTTGGTTGATAGTTGGTGTGAATAGCTGGCCCCTTTTCCACACCAAGGGCCTACTCTTGACCATGACTATGAGAGAGAAACAGGGCCAGTAATCTGGGGACACTACCACTCCTGGGGTTCTTATGCCAGTCTGCTTGCCTGTGATGATGAGGTAAATGGGTCCGTTTCCCACAATGATTTCTTTCCTCATTAATAGCAGTGGGGGCAGTGAAGGAAGTAGTTTTGATAGTTTGGAGGCTACTAGAAAGAGGTAATTTTTAAAAATATTTTCCATAGCACAGTTTTAGAAAAGATCAAGTGATTTATAAACATTTGATAAATAATTGTTCAGTTATAGATAAATAAATAGCGATTAATAAGCCTAGGTTCTGGTAATTCATTGAGATTCAGCTTCTTCATCTTAATGTCAATATTTTTGCAATATTAATATATATGTATATATATATATGTTAGATAGACATACAAAAATGTGTGTATGTGCTAAAATTCTAGGCATGGAGGTGCACAGATATTCTCAAAAGCTGGGCCACTTGTGTACTTAGATAGGTCCTATCAAGCTCAAAAGCTTTTAAATATAGGTCAAAGTACATAGTGTATCTACAGTTTAAAAGCCAACAAACCAACTTAAGGGAGGCTTAAGACCAGAAGGTTGAACAAAACTGATTATTATTTTCAGTCGAAGCAGTTCACAAAGAATAACCTATTAAGGTATTAGAAGGGCTATGATCTACATCATAAAATGATACAGTAGAAGGGATGTTGGGGAGACAGTTACAAAATCAGGAATCTTTGGGTATAAAATTAAGAGATAAAGATATACATATATACTTACCTATTAAAAAACGTTTATCTCTCTGAAAAAAGTTCATGAAATATACATTGAGAATGAGGAAGAGAATAAATATCTTTATAACACCTACTATGTGTCAAAGACTGTATTCCTTTATTTTTACAAATATTATCTCATTTTGGATATCAGATCTGGAATCAGAAAGACTTGAATCCAAATTCAGTTTCAGATACTTACCAGTTATATGACCCTGAATAAGTAACTTGGCCTATGTTTTCCTCAGCTTATTGATCTGAAAAATCTACCTCCTGTGTTACTAGGAAAATCAAATGAGATAATATTTGTACCTGGTAAGAGCTATATATGAGATCACTATTTTTTCCTTATGAGAAGGTAAGATAAACAGCATCACTGGAACATAAATTAAGACCTGGAAATAATATTAAAGATCATCTGGTCCACAAAAGCTTTGTATTTGTCAAACACAAATCCCACAGCATTTTTGAGTGTGACCTCATGATTGTTCATTTGTTAAAGATGTATCCAATTCTTCATGACTGCATTTGAAGTTTTCTTGGCAGAGATATGGTAGTAGTTTGCCATTTCCTTTTCCAATTCATTTTATAGATGAGGAAACTGAGGCAAACATTTAATTGTCTTCCCCTTGGTGACCCTAATTAAATTAAAATGAAATTTGAGAAACATTTAACAAAAGAAATAAAAATAAAAGAAAAAATAATATTAACATATGGTTTTCTAAATCAATATGCATCCCACAGGTTTATCTTACTGGTCCCCATTCAGTTTGACACCACTGACCTAGTTCAACTCCCTAAATTTGCAAATGAGGAAACTAAGGCTCAGGGAGCTGTGACTTAATCTGCTGACATAACTGTCAAAGTTTCAGACATGAACCAGTCCTAAAAAGAACTAGATCAAAATATAAATTTTGAGAACAAGGGAAAGAAACTCAGAATGTTAGACTTGGAAATGAATCACATTTTATAAGTTAGGAAACTGAAACTGAGAAAGGAAAATTGACTTGCCCCAAAATCATATAGCTAAAATGAGATGGATATGGAATTTGAACCAAAATGCTATGACTTCAAGTCCATTGTTCTTTTCCTCAATTCACAGTCCCACTGCTGCTAAAGAAGGATACAAAAAAAGAAATTGGACAGTGTATGAGACAATAGAGCAATTAATGAATTGTTAGACAGCAATATAGTCCAGGGAAAGAAGAACCATAGTAAAATGTAGTAGATATAACTTTTCTTTCCCATCTACTAGTAACTAACTCTATGTACTTAAAAAGGTCATTTAACTACTCTGTCTTGGATATCACATTGGAATAGCTGGTATAATCATGACTTAATACTGTATATGCTCCAGGGGACCGGACTGCATGGTCTCTTGCATGCCTTTCCAGTGCTAAGATCTATTATCCATTAGAGTGGATTTATGTTGTCATTTGTCTATGGGTAAAATAATTAAAATGAGGCCACTCATGATCATTCCTTCCCAGTGCCTGGGAGGGGCCATCAGGGATGCAGAGATAAAGAAGAGGAACATTTGGCAAATGAAAGAGACAGACAAAGAGAATATTAAGTTACTAAAGTCTTACTGCATCTGTCTCAAAGGATTAGCCTAGTCAAATCAAATAATAATTATAGTTCACATTGGTTCAAAATTGTAGAATTTAAAATGGATTTTCCCAGAAGCACCAAAGAAGATAGAGAGTTTGTTGCTATCTCCATTTTTCAGATGAGGAAACCAAAACAAAAAACAAACAAACAAACAAACAAACAAACAAACAAAAAATGAAGTGACTCTCTTAAGGAGAGATCCCAATATAGCTATGGCTTCTTATTCTATATTTGTCCATGTTATTCTACTGCTTTTCTATGGAGAATTAACCAAATGCTCTGGAGGTCTACCTCTAGGGTAAATATTTTTAAGATAAGGTAGTCAACTACATGGCAAAATGGCTAGAAGTCTATACCTGGAACCAAGGAGATCTGAATTCAGCCTCAGGTAGTTGCTAGCTATGTGACTCGGTTAGCCTCTATCTACTTAAGTTTCTGTATCTTTAAAATGGGGATAATAACAGCAACTGCCTTCCAGATTGCTG
>JAJPUD010022832.1:0-20809 GCA_023553655.1 Myrmecobius fasciatus | reverse complement strand
CCTTGACCCTGCTGGTCACTCTCCCTGACCTCTCTGCAGCCCTTGACCCTGCTGGTCACTGACTCTTCTGCAGCCCTGACACTGTGGGTCACTGACCTCTCTGCAACCCTTGACCCTGCTGGTCACTTTCCTTCCCATATGGGCTCTCCTCTCTGGGTTTTTCTGGTACCTATCTCTCTTGCTTCCCCAGGCTATAAGAGAGACTTGCCAATTATCATTCCACGTGATGACCACTAACCAGAACTATCCCCAAGGGGCATGCTGGGGCCAGTTTGAACTGGAAAGAGCTGGTTGTTAAATTTTTATAAGAGCATGAACAAACACTATAAAATCAGGATTTGATTTGTTGTGTTGTTCATTTCTATACTCAAGGAAGTGATGAAAAAACGTTAGATCACCAATTAAACTTAAAGGTATGTCCTTCCTGCATTTCCCCTCCCCATAAAACGGTAAATTTTCCCTGGCACATTCCTAGTTTGGCTTTACCCCAGGCTCTCTTTTTTTCCCCCTTGGTGATTTCACCTCCCAAGGGTTTGATTATCACCTCTGTAGACCCTCCTCAATTCGAGATTGAGCCCTAATCTCTGAAATGCAGTCACCCACCATACACCACATGCATCTCGGACCTCTCAGATTCATATTCAAAAGAGAAGCCATTATTCTCCCCCTCCTCCCAAACCATTCCAACTTTCCTACAATAGTGAAGGACACCCCCATCCCTCCAGTCACTCAGGCCTACAACCTGTCATTCTCAGCTCAGCACTTCCCCTCGCCTCACATCAGTGAGTCTTGTTTGGATCCTCACATCTCTTCCATTCCCCTTGTTTTAACTCACACAGTCACAATCCCAGTTCAGACTCTTGCAATAGTTTTCTACTTGAAAAAGGTTTTATTGGTTATTCTTTTTTTTTACAGTACCATTCCCCCTTCCCTTCCCATTTCTTTCCCTCAAAGACAGCCATTTTATACAAATTTTTTCAGCATCCAAGTTTATTTTTTAAATTTTTTTATGTTAAACATGGTAGATTTATGTTAAATCCAACATGTGCATACATATTTATACAATTATTGTGCTGCACAAGAAAAATCAAATCAAACCAGTAAAAAAAAAAAAAAGCGGAATAAAATGCAAGCAAGCAACAATGGAAGGGTGAAAATGCTACAACAAATGTTTTTTAAGGAAAAAAAAATCAGTACAATTGAAGAATACACTGAAATTTCAGTCTGAAAATGTGTGTTCACTTCCCCAATCTGAAAGGGGTGGGGATGCCTTCTCAAATCTCTTCAAAACTTGGCAATATTCGGGACCAGGGGGGGAGAAATTTGTAACAAAGCTTTGTAACGGTCAGTGTTGAAGAATTACCCATACATGTTTTGCAAATAAAAAGTTTTAATTAAAAAAATATATATATAGGGAGAAAAAAAAACTTGGCAACATTTGCTATTGATTTGTTATGTGGTGGTGCTTTCCCTTTACTAAGATTTACAAAGTACCCCATAAATGTGGTCGCATTTGATCTCCACATCGACCCTGGAAGGAGGGAGCTATTATGGTGGTCCTTTCACAAATGAGGAAAGTGAACAGCTAGGAGCGACTTGGCCCGGATGTCGGGCAGTATTGGAATGACTAGGGGCCTAGCCTCTATCCCTTCCCTGGGCACGCTGGCTGGCTCACCCTCAGGCCTGGACCCAGGTGCCTCTTAAAGCAGCTTTCCTGCCAGAAGTCTCTCCCCTCTCCAACATATCCTCCACTGGGCTAACAAAAAGCTTTCCCTGAAGCACAAACATGTCTGAACATGTGACTTCCTCCTCAGTGAACTCTAGGGCTTTTTATTAAATCATTAATTTTGACATTTCTAGTTCATGACCTGGCCCTTTCCTCCAGTCTTTTTATACTTCCACATATTCTACTTTCCATCTGCGCTAATCACTGGATGCTCTTCACACGAGCCACTCATCTCCTCTCTCCATGCCTTTGCACTGAACAACTGCCGTTCTAGGAAGGCTCTTCCTCCTCCCCTCTGACTCTTTCAAAGGTCAGCTCAGTTACCACCTTTTTCAGGAAGCCTTTGGGCAGGGGAGGTGTCTGTGTGTGTCTGGGTACAACTGTGAACACCCCATCAAGTGCAAAGGTAATGCCTCCCCTGAGATTACTGGGGACTTGCGCTGAATTTATCTTGTACACGTTCAGTTATTTAGTCTCTCCTATCACAATGTACACTGGACCAATTGAATCTCTGCCACTTGACCCAATGCCAGACACCTAGAAAAAGTTTCACACTTACTACTTGTTAATTGACTTTCCCTGTTCTAAGGGTCCCTCCCAGTTCTGACATACCAGGCTCTATGGTCCATTCCCTTTATTATTATAATTTTTTTTTTTTTTTTTTTTGCTTTTTGGTGAGGCAATTGGGGTTAAGTGACTTGCCCAGGGTCACACAGCTAGGAAGTGTTAAGTGTCTGAGGCCAGATTTGAACTCAGGTCCTCCTAACTTCAGAGCTGGTGCTCTATCCACTGCACCACCTAGCTGCCCACTATGGTCCATTCCCTAACACTCTCACATTACTTATGTAATCTTTCCCTTTAGATTCCAAGCACCTTACATTGTCTTTATATCCCTGATGTTAAGCACGGGACCTCAACCAGAAACTGACTCATTTAATATTTCTTGAATGTATGATAGACTATCAAGGCTGGGAGGGGCCTTAGAACAGGGGATGTCAGAGCTGGGAGGGAGCTTAGAAGAGGGAACGTCGTCCCTCGGGGCTTCCTTCCAGGCCAATCCCCCATTTGACAATGAGGGAATGGAGGGCGCAGTGGAGAAGCCATTCCCCAACCACGAGCCGTGACCCCAGTGACCCGGAAAATCTACATGCTTGAGCCGAGAGTTATTTATGTTCGTTTCACTCAGAACCTCTCCCTCAAAGCCTCTTCCCCCAGAAGAGAAATTCGAACACGCGACCATTAGCGCTGACATCCCCCGGCCCCAGCCCCAATCCTCTGAAGCGCAGGCGTGCTGGGACCAGATGAGACCAGCCGAGAAAGGGCGGGGAGCAACACCCGACAGAAGCCCAAGTTAACGCATGCGCAGTTTCTCACGCTCTGCAACCCGGCACCCTCAGCGCATGCGCGATGACGTCACTCTAGCGACAATCCTCTTAGCCGTCGCTCCCCTTTCCCCCCCTCCCTCTTCTCCCGCCCCCCGATTCTGGGACGCCAGCAGCATCGCTCCCCAGCGTCTTCCGTTGATTTGCCGGTGACGGGCCCCTCAATAGCTCAACGCGGGAGAAGCGCGCGCCCTGGTCGTGGCGCTACTCAGCGACCAACTCAGGTAAGAGCCGGGCGGCGCGCGGGCAAAAGGGTCCCTCCCACCGCGGGCGCGCGCCAGGGCCCTCCTCCCTCCTTGGGAGCCCCCCATGTGCTTCTGTCGCAGCCAATCAGACGTCATTTTAGAGAAGTGGGCCCCTCCCCTTTTCTTTTCGCGCTGGGGCCAAAGGACCAATCAGAGGCCAGCTCAGGGAGGACTGTGCCCATATCCCGCGCGCGCTGAGGCCTCCGCGACAGCGAGCCAATCAGGATTCAGTTCAGAGCAAGGCGCGCGGACGAGCGAACTCCACCCTCCCCCTGCACGTGCCTGATTCCGTCCTTCCACCCCCGTTAGCTTTCCTCCCCCACCATTGCTGGCAGCCCAACCCGGAAGTGATCGAGAAAGGGCCCACTACCACCTTATTGTCCCCTCCTACCAGGCGTCAAAGTACCTGAGGTGGGGGAGGAGAGGCTCACGGTCCGAATCTCGCTCCCGACACCACCCGGGTGACCTTGGGCAAGTTACTTAATGGTCTTACCTGTAAAATGCTTAAGGGGTGGTGGCTGACAATGGGTCAGGTCCACAAGCATTTATTAAGCCCTTTCTGTGTACCGGACGTTGCGCCAGGCGCCGGGAGTGGAGAGAACAGCAGAAAGAAAATGGGCCCCTGCCCTCTGGAGGCTTACACTCTGACGGAACCAGCCCTAAAAGAAGGGGGTGGGGGGAAGGGGGCCCTAGCCGACCTGCCCACATTCAGTGTCATGTGACCCGTGATCTGGGCCGGGCCCGTGGGTGTGCGTGGAAATAGAGACCTGAATCCCGGCCTAGTGAGCTGCTGCCCAGGGTCCTGTCGGGGCCCACCCAGCGAGCTCTCCATCTCCCAGCAGGGCCCCCCCCCTTTCTCTCTCCCCCTTCCCCCACTCCAGGAAGCTCCCCTTCCCTCGGCAGGGGGCTCTGGTGCCCACCCCGGGAGCTGTCCATCCAAACAGGGGGCCCTGGTGCCCCCCCCACTCCCCTTCCCCAGGAAGGGAGACCAGAAAAGTTCCTAGAGCTGGGAGCACCCCCACATCCAGGAGCCTCTACTTGCGCGCTACTTCAGGGAGGGCCCCCAATTTTGCTTCTTTCCTCACCAGGTGGTGCCATGTCTGAGTCTGGGCACAGCCAGCCCGGGCTCTATGGGATAGAGCGGCGACGCCGCTGGAAGGAGCCGGGTTCTGGGGGCCCCCAGAACCTTTCTGGGCCGGGGGGCCGGGAGAGAGACTATGGAGCACCTTGGGACCGGGAGCGAGAGCGGCGGGTGAGTGTGTGCCTGCCTGGCCCTGGCTTCGAGGGGAGGCATCCTCGGAGCTCCAGATTGCAGGAGGGGGGCCTTGCGCCGTGGCTAAAAGGGGTGTCATCGTGAGGGCCTGGCCGAGGGGACAGCAGTCTGGGGGTGGGGAGGCGAAGGGGCACATAGATTGAGAAGGGTGTGCCCGAGGGGGCCGAAGATAGGGTGCAGAGCCGCAGGGCTTGTGGGTGAGGGGGGCAGCTCTGGCGGGCAGTGGAGGGGAGCACGAGGCGGCCAGGGGCCGGGCTTGAAGAAGCCGCCCCTCGCTCAGATGTGCACCCGCATGTGGAGACAGCCTCAGACGGGCACAGACCTACGTGGACACCCCCGTGCCATTCATACCCACAGCCTTAGACTCATACTCGTGATTCGCACACTCAAGTACAGATGTACACACTCATCCACAGCACATGCACACCTCACACCCAGCCTGGAAAGGCCTCAGAGGCCCAGCTGTTGTCTAAGAGCAAAGTTCTGGAGATCGAGACAGAAACTGCCCGGCCCATGCTCGAGGAGCTCGCCGTTTTTAATATTTACACTCTTTTATTTTAAATTTAAACATAAAAACAGCATTTCCAGAAATGTCAGACCCCAAAAGAGTCCTGCAGGAAATGAGTCGCCCCCCCGGAAACCCCCCCCCCCCCCCCCCCCCCCCCCCGGCTTCCCTCTGCTCCCCTGGGCACTTTAGGGCCTTCCCGGGGCCTCTGGCCTCCTCCCAGCCCTGCCTAGTCCGGGAGGCCACAGCCAGAAGGGCCCCCGGCGCCGCCCGTGACCTGCTGTCCTCTGTTGTGCTGGTGTCCCTGCCAGGCCTCCCCGTGGATGGCGTTGTCCTTGGCCCCGCGCTCCCAGGCTTCAGAAGGGACGGTCTGAGCCCCCAGCCCGGCCCCCTCCGCCTCCGCGCCCCTTGCCTTGCATTTTATGTCTGCACCAGACCGGAGCCATCCGATGGCCAGTCTCCCTCTGCCTCCTCTGTGACTGTGCCCTTGAGGACGGGTCCTAGCGCCACCCCTTCCTCCCCCTTACTGTGTGAGTCCCCCAGTGCTCAGAACAGCTGGCCTAGCCCAAGGCCCCCAGAATGCCCTCGGAGAACGTGCAGGTTCCAGGGCGGCCCCAGCCCCGACTCCTTCCTGGCTCTGGGCTCTTCTTGTTCCTTGCCCAGCTCGGGGCTTTTCTCTTGGGCCAGAGGTCTGTCCCCCCTTGGCTTTGCAGGGTCCCATCATTCCTGGTTATAGTCCTGAGCCTCCGCTTTGTATTAGGCCATCACCTTGGCCTGGCAGGAGCCCTCCTGGACCCTTGTGCTTCTTTTCTGGGCCCTTTTGGGCTGGGTCCTGCTGCACTCTGGTCCCGTTGGGTTCAGTCCCACTGGCTGGGTCCCTCTGGGAGTGTCCCCGCCGTGCCCTCAGCATCAGGACTCTCTCCACGTCGGGTCGCTAGCGAGTTGGTGTCCGGCCACTTGGGGAACGTGGTTGGTGTGCCCAGGGACCCTCGAACTCTGCTCCCCCCCATCTTCCACCTGGGTCCTGGGCACCAGCCTTTGGGTCCGTGAGGCTCCGCTGCTTTGATTCTGTCCCCTTCCTTCCGGCAGTGCTGGGTCGCTCTGTGCTGGCTTGCCGGGGTCCTGGGGTCTGGGCCGGCTTGCAGACTTTGTCTCCCTCCGCTTCTTCCCGCAGAGCTTCGGTTTTTCACCCTTTGCCCCATTTTCCTCAGTCTCTGCCCACAGGCTTGTTAACAGTTGTTCTTATGGCTCTGGGGCCTCGCACCCCTGCTGCTCTTTGGGACCGCAGGGCCTGCCCCGGCCTTGGTTCTGGTGCGCGCTCGGGCCCCCTCTGGGCCTTTGAAGCCCCAGAGACCACTGCCCTTCGGGGCCTCTCGGGACGAGCCTCCGGGCTTGCGTCCCCCAGTGTGCGCTCTTGCGGCTCCCACCTCTGGCTGCCCCTCGGGGGCCTCTGGCTGCCCCTCGGGGGCCTCTGGCTGCCCCTCGGAGCCTTTGCCCACCGTGGCCTGGGTTCCTGGCTGAGCCTGTGTGCACTCCTGGGCTGGAGGGGGTCGCTCCCTCCCGTTTCTCCTTGAGTTTCTCGATGGTACCCAGGCTTCACTTTTGGCGGGGGGCTGGGGGGTCGGGGGTCGGGGGTCTGCCTGCATTCAGAAGTCAGGTGCTTTTCTGGCCACACCGAGGGAAGCCGTGATGTCATCCTCCTGGGGAGAGGGGACTAAGACACCCCCAGATGATTTGATTGCAGTCCCCCAAGAAAGAAGGGGTGACTCTTCCCAGCGCTGACCTCTGGGGGGTGTGGTGGGGGTGGATGGAGCCCTTCCCCCTCCGCCATCAGTCTTCTCTGGGGGGAGAGGAGGATGGCCCAAGGGGCCTCGAAGGAGAGCTGGAGGGGGGCCTCACAGGGTGCGGCAGGACTGGGGAGCCGCCCCAGGCCCTTGAGCTCTGGCACCCCCTTCTTCCCTTCCTTAGGACGGCAACGAGGAGGCAGGGACGTCAATCATCCAGAAGACGCCCATCATTCTCTCCAAGCCTCCAGCAGAGAGGGTGAGGCCGTGGGCAGGTCCGGGGGGGGCCCAGGGCATGCTGGGAGGCCGCAGGGATTGAGGCTTCTTTTTCCTCCTCAGTCTAAGCTTCCGCCCTCGACCACCCCGGCTCCCACGGCCCTCCAGGCCCCCCCTCCTCTGGACAAACCCATCGTCCTGATGAAGCCTCGGGAGGAAGCCAAGGGCTCGGCCGGTGGCGCAGGGGCCCCGGCCCTGGAAGGGGCCACGCCGCCCCCCCCAGCGGCCCCCGCCCCTCCCAAGGGGGAGAAGGAAGGCCAGCGGCCCACCCAGCCCGTCTACCAGATACAGAACCGGGGCATGGGCACCACGACGCCCGCCGCCTTGGACCGTAAGTGGGGGCGGGGGCCGGCAGGGCTCTGGCAATGGTGCACTGATGCCGGGTACACGGAGGGGGGCGACTGGGGGTGCTCAGAACAAAGTGGGGGGAGGCGGCACCTTTAATGAGGGGTGAGCGAGCGCGTGATGTGTCAGTAGGCGGGCCCCGGAGGCCGTCCCTCACACCCCGCCATGCCTGTTCTTATGGCCGATGCTCGGATCGGGGCGATGCCCCCTGGGGTCCCCAGGGAGGGTCCCCTGTCAGTACAGCGAGGGAGCTGGGGCGCTTCTGTGTGCAGGGGGTGGGGGGCACACTCGGGGCCGGCCACTGCCTACAGTGAGGCCGGTGTCCGGCCAGGCCCATCCAGGGGCTTGGGGCTCCTAGCCTTGCCTGGGCATGGGTGCCCTGGGCACCATGCCCAGTGGGAGACCCATGGAGGTAGAGGCTTAGAGAGAACGAAGCCCCGCCGGGTCCTGGAGGAGACCTGGACGCTGCTGGCTGGTCTGCGGGGGCAGGGGGAGGATGGAGTGGGGGAGGGGGCGAGTGGCCACTCGGAGCAGCTGCCAGGAGGGCTCTGGGAGGACGCACCCTGGTCCCTCCTGGAAGACCCCCTGGGAGCCACTCACAGGTAAGGGAGAGGCTGGAGGCAGCACCCCCTCCCCCCGCCAGGAGCGCCTGCCCAGGATTACCGCCCCAGGGGCTGGGGCCCGGTTCCCTCAGAGGGGAAAGGGGGGAGGGCGAGCCCCTCAGCGGCCTTCCCTGAGAGGACCGAACGCCGCCCCTCTTGCCACTTGACCCGGCCTCCCCTTTGCCACGGCCTCCCCTTTATCGGCCAGCCAGCGTGCATTTATTAGGTGCCTGCTGTGTACAGTGCCGTACAGATGTGCAAAAAGGCAGAGCCAGCCCCTGGTCCGGGTGACAGGCGGCCCCCTTCTCTCTCCCCCTTCCCAGCCGTGGTGGGCCAGGCCAAGCTGCTGCCCCCCGAGCGCATGAAGCACAGCATCAAGCTGGTGGATGACCAGATGAACTGGTGCGACAGCGCCATCGAGGTGAGCCCCCTGGGGGGAAGGGGGGTGCCCGCCAGGGAGGCTGCCCAGTGGGGGGCAGGGGGCTGACGCCTGCACTGTGCTTTGCCCACAGTACCTGCTAGATCAGACGGACGTGCTGGTGGTAGGGGTCCTGGGTCTGCAGGGAACGGGCAAGTCAATGGTCATGTCCCTGCTGTCGGCCAACACCCCCGAGGAGGACCAGAGGTAGGCAGGCGGCGGGCACCCGGGCCCAGCTCCTCCTCTGCCCCCCCACACCCGGCGCCCACTGCTGCCAGCACACTCCTGGGGCTCACCTGGCCCCCTCCTCAGCCCTGCTGCCCGTGAGGTCACCTGTCACAGAGACCCCCTGCCACCTCCCCATGCGGGCAATCAGGGGTCATGGCTCTCCCCCGCCGGAGCCTCAGGGTCCTCAGCTGTGAAATGGGGAGATCTGCCCCTCGGGTCTCCCGACCTGGGCTGTGGGGAAGCTCCAGGAAGTGAAAGGCCGGGGGCCAGTGGAGGACAAGCCCCCTCCTCCTCCCATCCCACGCCTTCCATAACTCCCAAAGGTGCACAACTGAACCAACCAGTGAGCATTCATTAAATGCCTACTGTGTGCCCGTCACCCTGGGACTGCTCCTGTTCTAGGCCCCCCCCCGGTCTTGTGGGGTTCTCCCCTTCTGGGGGGTGACTCGCTCCCTCCTTCCCCCCCTTTCTCTCTGTCTTCCCCCCTCCCTCCCTCTCTCTGTCTCGCTCTCCATCCTTCCCCTCCCCTTCTGCATGGCTGCCTGCACTTCCTGCTTCCTCCAAGACCAGCCCTGACCCAGCTCGGTCCCGGCCCAAGCCCTGTGGTTCCGTGGGGGCTTTCCCTGGGCCTCGCCCTCCTGCTGGCCCGACCTCTGTTAGGTCATAGGTCGGGGTGCGCTAAGCTTGAGCTTCCTCAGCCCAGTGGCAGGGTTGGGCACACAGTAGGCGTTGAATAAATGTTCTTTGCGTCAGTAAGAGGAGGTGAGGTGTGCAGGCGGGGCCAGTGCGGCGGCCGGCCCGGATCTGACCCTGGCCCTCCCTCTGTGGTTAGTCTACCCCACAAGAGGGGAGGGGGGATGGTCGCCCCCCGGAGGCCCCCCTGCAGTCGTCCCAATGTGGGGCCGGGTCTCAGGCAGGAAGAGCAGAGTTCTGGTCTGGGGTCAGCAGGGCCCCTCCCCCCCCCAGCGCCCCCTCCCCCCGCCTACAATGTCTGCACGGGTACTGTGAGAGGGGCCCAGGGAGGCCCGCACTCATGTGGAGCTGGTGGTCCACTAGTGCCCCCAGCTCCTCCGATGGGCCTCCTCGGCCCCCATCCCCACGGCACTCGGAGGCTGGCCCAGCGCCCCCCCCCCCCCGTGGCAGACATGGGCCGTCACCCCCATTTCACAGACGAGGAGTCGGCCTCCGAGGCTGCTCCCCTGGGGGGAGAGGGGGCACAGAGGTCTGACGGGAGGGGCCTGGCCCCCACAGAGCCTACGTGTTCCGGGCCCAGAGCGCCGAGATGAAGGAGCGCGGGGGGGAACCAGACCAGCGGCATCGACTTCTTCATCACCCAGGAGCGCATCGTCTTCCTGGACACCCAGGTGGGCTCGGGGAGGGGGAGATGGGGGGGGTGTGGGCGGGCGGGGCGCCCCGGGGCCCGGACGCGCCCAAGGCATCCTTAAGTGCCCACTGTGTGCCCAGCACAGGGCACGGAGCGGGCCCTCCCCACCTGCCGGTGGCGCTCCCCCGGCCCTGACGCCCTCCCCTCCTCCCCTCAGCCCATCCTGAGCCCGTCCATCCTGGACCACCTCATCAACAACGACCGCAAGCTGCCCCCCCGAGTACAACCTGCCCCACACCTACGTGGAGATGCAGGTGAGGGGTCGGGGGTCAAGGGGGGGGCGGGGCGGAGGCGGGGCCAGGGCCCCCTGAGCGCCATCTCTCCCTGCAGTCCCTGCAGATCGCCGCCTTCCTCTTCACCGTCTGCCACGTGGTCATCGTGGTGCAGGACTGGTTCACTGACCTCAGCCTGTACCGGTGAGCGGGCGGGGTGGGGGATGGGGGATGGGGGGGCAGGGGGACGGGGGGTCTCCCCTTGGTGGGGGCCGCAGGCAAGGCAGCGAGCCCCCGGTGCCCCCGCCCAGGTTTCTGCAGACGGCCGAGATGGTGAAGCCCTCCACCCCCTCCCCCAGCCACGAGGCCAGCAGCTCCTCCGGCTCGGACGAAGGCACCGAGTACTACCCCCACCTGGGTGAGGCCGCCGCTCCGGGGCGGGGGGGGGGGCAGGGGGCGCTGCTCCGGCCCGGCCTGGGGCTCACTCCCGCCCCCCCCCCATCAGTTTTCCTGCAGAACAAGGCCCGGCGGGAGGACTTCTGCCCCCAGAAGCTGCGCCAGATGCACCTGGTGATCGACCAGCTGATGGCCCATTCCCACCTGCGCTACAAGGGTGAGGGGCCGCCCCCCCCCCACCTGCCCCCCTCCCCCGCCCGCCTCGCTCTCACCACGCCCCCTCTCCCCCTCCCCAGGCACCCTGTCCATGCTGCAGTGCAACGTCTTCCCGGGCCTGCCCCCCGACTTCCTGGACTCGGAGGTGAACCTCTTCCTGGTGCCCTTCATGGACACTGAAGGAGACAGCGAGAGCCTGCCCCGGGCAGGTACCAGCTGGGGGGGCCGGGGCGGGGGGGGTGCCAGGGGAGGCGCTGGCTGCCGGGGGGGGCTTCTCACCCTGCCCTCGATCCCCAGGCCCGGGCTCCAGCCCGCTCTTTTCCCTGCTCCCGGGCTACCGAGGCCACCCCAGCTTCCAGTCCCTCGTGACCAAACTCCGGAGCCAGGTGATGTCCATGGCCCGGCCGCAGCTCTCGCACACCATCCTCACCGAGAAGAACTGGTACGGCCCCGGGGGGGGGGGCGGGGGGCGGGCCTGCCACTCTCGGCAAAGCTCAGGGACCCAGGACGTGGGGGGGCGGTCCTGGCGGGGCCCCCCTCCCTCCCCTGGGCCGCGCCTGCACCCGGATAATTGTCAGTGGGTGTGTGCCCCCGGATGGCCGGCCCAGGTGCCCCGGGAGGGGGAGAGGACCCTGGCGGGCCAGGGCGGTGTCGGACGGAGGGAGGGGTTCGAGGGATCCCCAGCACAGGCACACGCGCACTCACCGAGAGCCCCAGCTGCTCCCTCGGGCGGCCCCAGGGCAGCAGCAGTGAGGCCAGGGCCGGCGGGAGAGGGCGGAGGCGGGGGCCCCCGAGCGAGGCAGGAAACAGCGCAGTCCTGGGGGAGCCTGCTCCCTTGGCTTTCCTCCGAGATCTCCCTGGGTCTGGGGGAACGGCCGCTGCCTCAGGAGACGCCCCTGCGCCCCCGGGGGCCCTCAGAACTTCCGGAATCCCAGGGGCGCGGGGGACCCCCTGAGCTGGCTGCCCGGTGACCCAGAGCTCCCCGGCCCACTCACTGCCACCCTCCCTCCCCTGGGCCCAGGTTCCACTACGCCGCCCGCATCTGGGACGGGGTCAAGAAGTCCTCGGCGCTGGCGGAGTACAGCCGCCTGCTGGCGTGAGGGTGCGCCAGGGCGGCGCGCAGGGCTTGCCAAGTTCCCGGAGGACCGCGGGTCCCTTCCCCCACCTCCAGCTGCCGTGTGTGAGTGCGCACAGCAGGGCCCCCCGGGGCACAGACAGCAGCGGCCGGAGAGCCAGTGGGGGGTTCGGCTGCTCGGACGTCCCGGGGCCAGCGGAAGGTTCTCGGGGGTCGGAGCCTGGGGCTCCTCCGTCCCCACAGGTGAGGGAGGAAAGTGGCCGATTTCAAGACCCAGCGAGGAGCGGGGCCCCTCTCCCAGCCCCCCCCCGATCTCGGGCCGGACCGCCAGACAAGTGGGGAGCTCGGAGCTCTGAGAGCCGGGGCCGGGGATGCCCCTGTCCTCGAGGGCCCCTCTTCTGGGTCCGATTTGTTGGTTAATAAAGATGGTAACACAGCACGTGTCGACTGCTCACTCAGACGCCGTCCTCGTCCCGCGCTTAGCCTAGGCACGGGGCCTGGGGCAGAACGGGGCCCGGGGCAGGATGGGGGCCCGGCCAGGGGCTCATCCCTCCCCATGCACCGCTAGGGAAGTCAGCTCCTGTGGCCCCCGGAGGCTGGGGGGGCCGTGGAGAGCAGGAGGGGAGGGTTCCCATAGCAGCAGGGGGCTGAGTGTGCTTATGGTGCATTCCGTGTCTGCTAGACCTACTGTGTGCCCTGCATGGCTTCCTACGGGTGCCGTCCTCCCGGTGGGTGTTCCACACGTGAGGAAACAAGACGACGCCATGAAACAAACTGGATGCAGACGGGCAAGGACGGCGGCTCTCGGCCCGTGGGCCGCCCGTGACGGCCTCTCTCTGTCAGCCCTGCTCCTCCTCCAGGGACGCCTGGGGGGCTGGCTTGCTAGCTCTGCTCAGAGGTGGCTCCGAGCGGTGGGAGGGTGGGAGCCCGGCAGCAGAAAGACGTTTTGGGACCCTAAGCTCGGCGCTGATTCTGCCCCTGTTTTCTCAGTCCTAAAAGGGGGTGACAGTATCCGGGACCTGCCTCCCACGTGGCCGCGAAGACTAAGGACCTTTGTCCAGTCCTGAGCCCCGTGCCTGGCAGGGCCCCCCCCCCCCGTCTTCCTTCCTTGAGCTTTCCTTCCCAGCTCGCCATGGGGCTGCCTTCCTTAAGGTACCCCTTCTCCCCCACTGACCCCACCCCGTGCGGGCTGTGCCCACCCAGAGCCCTCCCGCAGGAGGAGCGGCGCGGCCACCATGGCCGGAGAAGCAGATGAGGACGCAGACGGGGCGATGAAAGTCTCGGCGCTGGTCGGTGCCGAGCCCGATCCTGGGCGTTTGGTTTGAAGTCGTCGCCCTGGGGTGCTCGTGGGGCCGCCGTCCGAAGGCTCAGGACGCGCTCCTTCCTTAACAACCCCCACTGAGACGGCCGGGGCGCGCCCCGCATCTCGCCCGCGCCCCCGCGTGTCCGCCCCCAAGGTCACCGACGCTGCAATCCTTTATCCGGGCACCATCTTGTCATTCGCTTCTCCCCCCGTCTGCCCTCCACCCTCGCCCCTCAGTTCTTGCCCGGGCTACCCCCTGGGCTGGCCGCATTCCCCCGTCCTGACCCCCTCGTAGGGTCACTTGGACCCTTCGCTCTGCCCTTGTTTAAAATCTCCCCACCCCCAGCCCGGGTTTCGCCCACCTGCTGCTGCCCAGCTGGGCAGGGCAGAGGCGCTCCAAGGCCAGTGTCACCCTCACTGCTGCCCGGCACTCCTTGGCACATCCGGGGCCGCCTCGGGCCCCGTTTGCCTCAGTTCCCTCATCTGGAGAAGGGACGGCAAACCCTCCGCCACAAAGGGCCCGTGGGGGTCAAACGACGGAACCGGGAACAAAGCATGGCCCTGTCCTGGTGCCCGCAGTGGCTCTTGGGAGCCTTTTCGTCCCTCCTCCCTCTCATTCTCTCCTGTCTGTCTCCCCATCCTCAAAGTCCGCCCGTCCCCACGTTATTGTCGTCTCGGCCCCCTTGGTGGCTAAGCTCCTTGTACCAAGCCGGCAGCCGCGGAAGCGTCGCCCCTTAGCTCCTTGTAATCTGAGTTCCCCACTCATCGTCCAGAGGAAACTGCCCCTCTCCCAAGCGCCCATCGAGCTCGTGGTCGCCCAATCCAGGGTGCTCTTCTCAGTCCTCCTCCTCCCCTTCCTCCTCCTCCCCTTCCTCCTCCTCCTCTACAGCCTCTAACACTGTTAGTTATCCTCTAATTCCAAAAATTAGATTTTTTTTTTTTTGTGAACAGTATTTCATTTTTTCCAATTACCTGTCATGAAAATCACAGGTTAGAATGGGAAAAACTCAATTTTTATGAGATTTTGAATTTGGGGGGCCGCTAGGGGGCGCAGTGGATAGAGCACCAGCCCTTTAGTCAGGAGGAGCTGAGTTCAAATTTGACCTCAGACACTTCACACTCCCTAGATGTGTGGCCTGGGCAACTTAACCCCAATTGCCTCAGCAAAAAAAAAAAAAGGAAAAATTAAAAGAGATTTTGAACCTGAAATTCACTCTCCCTGCTTCCCATTCTCCCTCCCCCAGAAGCGGACAGTCTTTTTTTTTTTTTTTAATTTTTAATTTTTTTTTTATTTGCAAAACATGGGTAATTCTTCAACATTGACCCTTTCAAAGCTTTCTGTTACAAATTTTTCCCCCTACTCCCCACCCTTCCCTAGATGGCAGGAAGTCTAATACATGTTAATTATGTTAAAATACTTGACAAATCGAATATATGTATACATATTTCCACACTCATCTTGTGGTGCAAGAAAAATTTATCTACAAGAAAAAAAAATCTGAGAAGGGAAACATAATGCAAGCAAACATCAATAGAGAGCAGGAAAATGTTACGTTGTGGTCCACATTTCACATCCCTCTCTCTGGGTGTATATGGCTTTCTTCACTGAACAACTGGAACTGGTTTGAATCACATCATTGTAGAAGAGAGCCATTTCCATCAGAATTGATCATCGTATAGTCTTGTTATTGCCGTGTACAATGATCTCCTGGTTCTGCTCATTTCACTCAGCATCAGTTCATGCAAGTCTCTCCAGTCCTCTCTGAAATCCTCCTGTTGGTCATTTCTTACAGAACAATAATATTCCATAACATTCATATACCATAATTTATTCAGCCACTCTCCAATTGAAGGGCATCTTTTCAGTTTCCAGTTTCTAGCCACTACAAAAAGGGCTGCCACAAACATTCTTGCACATGTGGGGCCCTTTCCTTCCTTTAAAATCTCTTTGGATATAGGCCCAGTAGAAACACTGCTGGGTCAAAGGGTATGCACAGTTTGATAACTTTTTGAGCACAGCTCCATATTGAGAGGCGGACAATCTGAGGCAGACTATACGTGAGCAATGATGAAGTGCGTTTCTACATTAGTTGTTTGTGGAAGAAGAATCAGAACAAGAGGAGGAAGCCCCAAGAAGGAAAAGAGCGAGCACAGTCCACTCCGACCTGCATCGTGCTTTCTCCGGCCAGACCGCCCTCTGCTCCGGGACCCCGCTCTCTCCGGGTGCTCCCCCACGGCCTGTCTGGCCATCCCTCTGCCTCCGTGGCTGGATGCCCCCCGAGTCACGCCCACGGCCGGCCCCTCCGGTCTCCTCTCTGTGTCACTTATCTCTGCAGAGGGGACTCAGAGCCACTCAGCCGGCGCTGACCTCCAGTCTCACCTTCCCATCCGCCCTGCACCCCCGGGCCTCCCAAACGCCACCCATCCCAAGTGGGGCTCAGTGTCTTTTCCCCAAACTAACTCCCTTCTTACTGTCACAAGGACCCCAGTCCCTCGGGCTCCCACGGGGTGCTGCCCTCGGTCCCTCAGTGTCCCGCCCTCGGTCCCTGGGTGTCCCCTCCCATGCCCGGCGGTCACGCCCTGCCCAGTCCACCTTCACCTCATGTCCCCGTGTCCCCTTCTCAGACCCCCTTGGTGCAGGCTCTTCCTCCCCCCCCCTCAGTAACTTCCAGGGGCTCATTCTCACTCCAGAACCGGCCCCCTCCAACCTCTCCAGTCTTCCCTTACTCCCCCCTCTGGGGTTCACCTATTGCCTTCCTGGCTGGTTTTCTGGGTTCCATGCTTCCTAGCCCAACTCCCAGGATTCCCACCGGCCGCTCTCCAAGCCCGGAGCACTCTCCGTGGGTCTGCCTCCTAGCGTAGGGGCTACATCTCACCTTCGACCTTTGCCCCCAGGATGACCGGGGGGCAGTGGGCAGAACTTGCAGCCAGAAGGATCCGAGTTTAAATTTGGTCTCGGGTGTTTACCAGCGGTCCGGGGCAAGCCAGCTAACCTCAGCTGCCTCAGCAAAAGCGCCCAGAAGCCCTTTGCCTCATCCCTCTTAATCTCAGTGTCTCCCCTCTGAGACGGGAGGGGACTAAGCAAAGGATTTCCGGGGGACCGTACGCTCCCGGCCCCGTTCTGAGACCTCCTCGGCACCCCGCTTGTTTGCATAGGAGCCCCTTGGGAACCACTGACTTGCCTTTCTCTGTAACCCCTGTGCTTAACTTAATGCCTGGCACACAGTAGGTGCTTAATAAACGCTCGTTGACCGACTGAATGGAAGAGGGAGATTGATGTCTCTGTTCTAGGCAGAGAGCAAGAGACGCCAAGTAAATACAGTGTCTCACGCAGGCAGGTAAATGCGATGCCTGATTACTGTCTGCGTGAATTACACCTTTACGTTGGCAACGAACACTTGCAGACTTGTCTCAGTCCTGCCCCGCTCTTCACCACCCACTTGGGGTTTTCTCGGCAGAGACACGAGTGCTTCTCCATTTCCTTCTCCGGCTCATTTTACAGATGAGTAAACTGAGGCAAACGGGGTGAAGTGACTTGCCCAGGGTCACACTGCTAGTGTCCCAGGCTGGATTTGAACCCGGGTCCTCCTGACTCCAGGGTCAGTAGTCTCCCCACTGTGCCGCCGAGCTGTCTTCGCAATGAGCACATCTCCTCTTTCTAAAAAACACTTGCCTTGTTCCCAGCGACATGGAAAGGCGACTTTTAGCATTCGCTTTTTACAACTTCTGCCTTCCGACTTCCCTCCCTCCTTCACTCCCACTCCCCTTCCTCTTCCTTCCCCCCCTCCGTCTTTTCTTTTCTATTTCTTTTCTTTCTTCTTTCTTTCCTTTTTTCTTCCTTCCCTCCCTCTCTTCTCTTTCCTCTTTCTTTCTTTCTTTTTTTCTTTCTCTTTCCCCTTTCCTTCCTCTCTCCTCTTTCTTTTTTGTTTCCCTTTCTTTCCTTCTTCCTTCCTTTTCCCCTTTCTCCTGACCCATATGATGGGCCTGAAGGCACGGGGGCCTGAATTCTAATTCAGCCTCAGACACTTGCCAACAACGAGACCCTGGGCAAGACCTCCCGGGGTCAGCTTCCTGGTCCGGAAAGTGCGGCTAAGATGAGCTCCAACCACCACGGTTGCTGTGAGGCTCATGCAAGATGGTATTTGCAGAGCACAGCCTTAGGTACATAGTAGGTGCTTAATAAACGCTGCTTCCCTTCCCCCGTGTCCCACTAATAGTGAGATGGACAGAGCGCTCTGCAGTGACGCTGCCGCATCTGTGGTCAGTCTCCCGCGCTCTTGCCCCATGACAGCCCAGCCTTTCCCACAAGCCCATCTCCTTCTCTGACGAAACCTTCGCCACTTCCTTTGCGCAACCCTTCTTGGTCGGCCCGGTGGCCTAAGTCAGCCTGCCTGATCTGGTGATCTCTGCCATCATTGAGACCAGGGACGTGATGTCCTCAATCTTCTGCCAGGGGAACTTCTCCTGGGGGACTCGGGCTTTCTTCAACATCGAAGCGTCGAGAGGTGGAACCAAGATGGCGGAGCAGGAACTCGCCCAAGCTCTCCCCCAGCCTCTCCAAGTCCTTTAAGTAATGACTCAGCCAACTTCAGAGCATCAGAACAGAGTAGAACATTTTCCAGCAAGGTCCCTGTCAATAGGCTGAGGGCCCAGTAGGCAGTTCTGGTACAGATTGTGCCAACTGAGCCCAGCCCCGACCCCAGCAAAGCAGGGCCTTGCTGCTGTACCACACTAGATCTTGCAACAAGGGGTGGAGACCCTCCTAACGTTCAGGGAAGAAAAGAGGGCTTGTGGTCGGGTCTCGGGGAGGATCTCTGAAAACAGCGTGGGACAGTGCAGCCCCACCTGGAAACAGAACCCTACTTTGCCAGAAAGTTACAAGCCCAGTAACAGGCTAGGAAAATGAGCAAACAACAAAAAAAGTTTCTGATCATAAAAGTCACTACTATGGTGACAGGGAGAAGATGACAAAGTCAAAGCTCCTACAAAGAAAAATCAGGCTCAGATCATGGAAGAGCTCAAAGGGGATTTGGAAAATCAAGAAAGAAAAATTAGGGGAAGAATCGAGAGTGGCGCAAAAGGAAATTTAAAAAACACAAGAAGAATGCCTTAGAAAGAAAAATTGGCCAATTGGGAAAGGAGGTACAAAAGCTCCCCGAGGAAATTAATTCCTTAAAAATTGGAATTGAACAAATGGAAACTAATGACTTGATGAGAAATCAAGGTACACTAGAAGAAATCCCTCTTCCCCCCAAAAAAATATTGTGAAATATCTCATTGGGAAAATTGACTTGGACAACAGATCCAGGGGAGATCATTTAAAAATTATTGGTCTACCTGAAAGTCATGATCACAAAAAGAACCTGGGTATCATCTTTCAAAAAATTATCATGTAAATGGTCAAAGGATATGAACACACAATTTTCAGATGAATTGAAACTTTCTAGTCACATGAAAAGGAGCTCCAAGTCACTATTGATCAGAGAAATGCAAATTAAGACAACGCTGAGATACCACTACATACCTGTCAGATTGGCTAAAATGACAGGAAATGATAATGATAGCTGTTGGAGGGGATGTGGGAAAACTGGGACACTGATACATTGTTGGTGGAACTGTGAACGGATCCAACCATTCTGGAGAGCAATTTGGAACTCTGCTCAAAAAGTTATCAAACTGTGCATACCCTTTGAGCCAGCAGTGTTTCTATTGGGCCTATATCCCAAAGAGATCTTAGAGGAGGGAAAGGGATCCACCTGTGCAAGAATGTTTGTGGCAGCCCTTATTGTAGTGGCTAGAAACTGGAAACTGAAGGGATGCCCATCAGCTGGAGAATGGCTGAATAAACTATGGTATATGAATACTATGGAATATTATTGCTCTGTAAGAAACGACCAACAGGAGGATTTCAGAGAGGCCTGGAGAGACTTGCATGAACTAATGCTCAGTGAAGTGAGCAGAACCAGGAGATCATTATATACGGCAACAACAATACTATATGACGATCAATTCTGATGGACATGGCTCTCTTCAACAATGAAATGTTTCAAACCACCTCCAATTGTTCACTGAAGAGAGCCATATACACCCAGAGAGAGGGATGCGAAATGTGGACCACAACATAACATTCTCATACTCCTTGATTGATGTTTGCTTACATTGTGTTTCCTTTATCTGATATATCGTTTGTGTAGATAAGATTTTTCTTGCACAACAATGATAAGTTTGGAAATATGTATACATATATTCGATTTGCCAATATTTTAACATAATTAACATGTAGTGGATATCCTGCCATCTAGGGGAGGAGTGGGGAGTTGGGGGGAAAAATTTGTAACGGAAAGCTATGTAAGGGTTTTTGTTGACAAATGACCTGTGCATGTGTTTTGCAAATAAAAAGTTTTAATAAATAAAAAAAATCAGGAAGCTGACCCTTGAGCCCTCCAGATAGGACCTTGGACAAATGACTTACCTCCTTGGGCTCTCAGTTTCCCCATCTGTAAAATAAATGGATGGAGAGGGATGTGGAGTCAGAGTTGGCCAGAGTCAGCAAGATCTGAGTTCAAGTGATACCCTCTGGCTTAACCGCTCGGGTCTCAGTTTACCTATCTGCACTAGATGGCTTCTGCTGACCCAACTTTTAACCCTCCATTTCTATGACCTTATGAATCGATGCTCTCGGGTCCTTTTCCTATCTAAGTCCGTAAAACGATGTCTCAGGAAGCCCGATAGCCGAGTTTCAGAATAAGGGGCTGTCACATAGGAGGGTTAGCTTTGTTCTGGTCAGCCTCAGAGGACGGAACCAAAAGCTACGGTGAGATGGCCGGTGGACGGTACAAGGGAGGAAATCTAGGCTCCGAACTGGGCTCCCCGATAACTAGAAATGTCCACAAGGGAAACGGGCTGCCCCAGAAGGCAGTGAGCTTCCCATCGCTGTGGGACTCCAAGCAAAGCTTCTCGGGCTTAGAGCAGGGCACGGGAATGACCTCAAAGGTCCCTTCCACCTCAGCTACTTGTCCTTTCAGGTACTTTCACCTCAGGTGTTTGTACCTCAGGTACACTGCTGTGGACACAGCTACAACGGAAGCCCATTCTCCCTTGTAACTCCCTTCTGTCCAGGGTCCTTCCTCTCTCTCTTCCTCCTTTTTCTACTTTCCTTCTTTCCTCCCTCCCTCCCCTTTTCTTTCCTTTTTTCCTTCTTTCTTTCTCACTTTTACCTATTTCTGTCTCTATGTGTCTCTGCCTTTGTTTCTCCGTCTGTGTCTGTCTCTGTCTCTCCCTCCCTCCTTCCCTCTGTCTCTGTCTCTACGTGTCTAATTGTCCTTTTTACTTGAGTTTATAATTCTGTGCTGTTGAAGTCAGGGAGATGATGCGTTCCCCATCTCGGGGACTTCAAAGATCACTTGCTGGATGTCACAGGATCACTGAGGCAGAGCTGG